>JAKKPZ010000246.1:0-77621 GCA_022814885.1 Ditylenchus destructor
TAAAATGTTATAAAGTTCAAATTACTACTCGCTCAGATTTTGATAAGTTCTGCTCATGTTCTTAAAATTTTCAGTGACAACAATCGGTATGGATCAGAAATATAACAGACGCATATACAAAGCGCTCGTCGCAATAGTGCTCGTTGTGCTCGGCGGCTATCTGATCAACGTGGTCTTTGGCAAATTTATAGTTTACAGACTTTACGAAACTTCCATTGAGAAGTGGTATGGAACTCAGATATTCTGCGCATACCCAGCGGCTATAGCAGCCGCATCTCATGCGCCGATTTTGTATTCATTCAGGTAACTTGTGTTCATTATTCGTTTCATAAAATGCGTTATTATCCCCCAAGTAAGCTAAAGCTGTTTGTCATGATACGGCGGTTAGACCCCTTGCGCCGCCGTTTTTCTGGCGAGTGATAGCTTAAAATGTTCGTACGGATGTGCTGATTGTATTTTTCAAAACAATTTTCCCGGCACTGTCGTATTTTTCAAAAATGGCCCAAAAATTGTCATTTTTGCCCAAAAAGTGGCCTTTTTGGCCAATTTCCCCATAAACCTATTTTGCGCCGGCGTTTGTTCGGATTTCTTTTTCTTAGAATGTTCCAATGGACCAGCGGAACATAAAAGTTTCGGTCCTGTACCCGGCAAATTACTTTTTGGCCCAAAATCGTCATTTTTTGTCTAAAAGTGGCCAAAGTGGCTTAAATAAGCCATTTTGCATCTGCGGGGCTAATATTTGCACCTGGGGGTTTTCGACGGCGCTCAATGTCAGATTCGTGATCTATTAGGTGATCTATTGGTCCTAGTATTCTCACCAGGTCAAACATTACGAGCCACCGCAGGTGGCGAGTCAGCCCTGAGTCAGCTCAGCCCCCCCTTGGAATGGGAGGGAACTTAGAACATAGGTATACAGGTATACAAATTTTTTAACTGGACTCCCGTAGGGAGTCCTTGAAGCTAGTATAAAATACCTTAAAGACCAAATATAAACGGTAACCCAAGTTAATTTCAGCACAGACTATCGAGATGCCTTCCGGAAGGAAATTAATATTCTGGTGCCGAAATTGGGAAGACGCTTGATGAGAGTTGAAACGTTTAGCTTAAGAAGTACAGTACAAACAGTAGCAGTCATGGAACAGCCGTAACTTGACTCCACTTACTGTCTCTCATTAGATAGGAGGGCACTTCTTCACTGTTTTGAAATCTCAAATTCACATTTGAACATAAAGGAATTGCCGCCGAATTGGCATTGTGTTGATTTTTGGCGCAAAGCTGTGCAATGGCGAAAAGTGCCCTCCTATCTAATGAGAGGCAGTATGTCAATGTTATATCCCCCTCCCCCACCTAATCCTTATAGTAAGTGTGTGATGTCCGTCCGTCCGTTTCACGTTTATTCGAATTTGAATTCCCGCCTTTGGCATTCTGTATTTTTGTCTGTTACCAATTTGTAACCGAAATTTTGCCTAAAATCTGTCTGTTACCAATTTGTAACCGAAATTTTGAGTGCATTCTTAGGGGTGCTTATTTTGTCTGTTACCAATTTGTAACCGAAATTTTGAGTGCATTCTTAGGGGTGCTTATTTTGTCTGTTACCAATTTGTAACCGAAATTTTGCCTAAAATCTGTCTGTTACCAATTTGTAACCGAAATTTTGCCTAAAATCTGTCTGTTACCAATTTGTAACCGAAATTTTGCCTAAAATCTGTCTGTTACCAATTTGTAACCGAAATTTTGAGTGCATTCTTAGGGGTGCTTATTTTGTCTGTTACCAATTTGTAACCGAAATTTTGAGTGCATTCTTAGGGGTGCTTATTTTGTCTGTTACCAATTTGTAACCGAAATTTTGCCTAAAATCTGTCTGTTACCAATTTGTAACCGAAATTTTGAGTGCATTCTTAGGGGTGCTTATTTTGTCTGTTACCAATTTGTAACCGAAATTTTGCCTAAAATCTGTCTGTTACCAATTTGTAACCGAAATTTTGAGTGCATTCTTAGGGGTGCTTATTTTGTCTGTTACCAATTTGTAACCGAAATTTTGAGTGCATTCTTGGGGGTGCTTATTTTGTCTGTTACCAATTTGTAACCGAAATTTTGCCTAAAATCTGTCTGTTACCAATTTGTAACCGAAATTTCCCAAACTCAGACTGAGCCAAACTCAGACTGAGTCAAACTCAGACTGAGCCAAACTCAGACTGAGCCAAACTCAGACTGAGCCAAACTCAGACTGAGCCAAACTCAGACTGAGCCAAACTCAGACTGAGCCAAATTCAGACTGAACCTGAGTTTGCGAGCCACCGCAGGTGGCGAGCCACTCCTGTGGTCGGGCGCGGAGCGCCCGACCTTCCCCCTTGGATTGTGAGTGAAGTTAGAACAGAAAAGGCATACTGATATAGACTCCCCGCGCGCTAGCGCGCGTTAGCGCGCTAGTATCATAATAATCGAACTAATCAACTTTTAGTTACTCACTAATATATTTTATGTGCAATTTATTGCTTCTGTTAATCATGCTTACATTGAGAAATTCTAATAAATAACAACCGAACTTCTATATTTTGAAATGAATAATACCGATTTTCCTCGATAAAAGTATCCTTCTAATTAATACCTCATTGGGATATGATAGAAAAATCCAACCCTTGTTTTAGAGGAAAACCGGAATATGCCTACCGAAAACAATCGAAGGCTGATAAAAGCTGCGTAAAGTCGAAATACCGATTGTCGAAAAATTTGTTTATATTTTAGATATATTCCTCTAAAATTTCAGCTAACTTCATTTTGGAATATAGTTTGGATAATGGATCCACCTCGGATCTTCGCCCTCAGTTGCGGCGCTTTTCGAAAAAGGGGGACAGACAGGGATAAATGCACTTAAGATTCACTTTTGTCAAATTTTGTTCGAATTTTGGTCTAAAAATCTCCAGGGCCCTTAAAAGGGGGACGGACAGAGAAAAATACACTTAAGATTCACTTTTTTCCCTTTTCTGACCCTGTCTCCAATAACGCTATACTGGATGGCCACAAGAACGCTGGCCACATGCTCCCTTACTCGCAAACACGCTCGAGGGTCGAAGGCACGAGGTCCTGGACGAGGTCCGCCAGCTGGAAATAGTCTCAATTATTGTTACTCAAGCGCCAAAAGCCCGAAGTAGGTGCTGGCACCAGCCCCATAAGGGCAGGCGGAACCCGTAGTAACTGCAATAACATAGTAATCTTATTTTCATATCAAGTGTCAGCGATAATGCAAACGGCTATGACTAGCGAGTTGACAAAATTTTTGCTTCGGCGACTGGCTTAATGTAGGAAGTGTTTCGACCATGGAAGTTTTCATCAGTATTGTGGACGTGCCAACGAGAAGAAGAAGAAGAAATAGCTTGCGAGAGTTACAGTGCATCTGTAAAAAGGGAAAAACCCATTTTGGGAGAGAGACAGAAATATAAGGCAAACCATGTGCAGCAGAGAAAAAGAGAAGGCAAAAATATCACGTAATAACGTAACGTACCCCATACCACGCAATTTTTGTGTGACGGCGTAAAAAATAAAGTGCTCTGCGCATCAATCGATAATAGTGACGAAATTTCAGCGATTCCAAGCCGAAAAGGGGCTAACGGGGTATATACCAACTGGGGGGTACCAACTAGGGGGGTATGCGATATCTCGAGATTCAGCCTAAGCCCCAAGCCTAACCTAAGTCCCCTAAGCCTAAAGTAAGCCTAAGCCTAAACAGCAGCCTAAGGCTAAGCCTAAGGCTATTTGGGCACAACGCCAATGCCAAGGGATTTTGCAGGGAAACGACCCTTAGGATCAGATTTTTGACTCATTTTGACCCTTAGGGTCTAACTAAGGTAGGAAGCATGCCTAAGGCTCACACCAACGGCTGAATCTCGAGATATCGTAACCCCCCCAGTTGGCTTTTACCCGGGCTAACGAAGCGGACAAACTAACAGGCAGGCTTCACTTGTGAATTAGAGTGATTAGATTTCAGAATAATTTTTTTGCGGAATGGAACGAGTTCGATAATTGAAAAGGAATGTGTCTGTGAAAGTTATTTTCGTCAGAAACGGTAAAGCAAATGAGATTTGCGTTTAGAAATTAAACTTGTTATCTTTTCCACAGACAATTTCAATTCAAAGTTTTTATTTACTCCTTTAAGACATTTACTAGCTTAAAGGGCATTTTTCGGTATTCTTAAACTCCCACTTACCTTAATTTCCACCTTGTAGTCTAGTTTTCACCTTACTTCGGTGTATGAAAGTGGGTAGTTTTTGATGCGGTGTTACGAAATTTTGATGGTTTATTTGCTTGGCAATTCGTTCTTAGTTTTGAGCATTGGAAAATTTGAATAGAAACTTTTTGAATTGGAATGTGTGAGCCTGTGCTATTTCATAAAAACTTTATTTCCTAAAAATATTTCCTAATAGACATAGCTAGCGCTCTGGACACAATGAACGAAGAGGCTGGGCTGAAAACATCGGTCTGCCTGTGTATTTCGAAGGCGCTTCCCTCGGATCGATCTATTGCGCTCTTTTGTGCTGTTTGCTTCCAATTTGCTTTCTGAAGAAATATTACATAGTCGCTGATTTCGTGTGATTAAGAATATAGCATGTTTATGAATTAGGTACATGGGTTATTTACAGGTAATACAATACTAATTTTTCATTGAGCAACAGAAAATTTAACTGTTAAGTTAAGCATCCATAATTTTTGATTTATAACCCCAAAATATTAGATTAAATAATGTTTTAGCTTTTCAAATTTTGCAAAATATTTGCTAGGATTTCGCTGCTTATCAAAATCTTCTTGCGATTAAAAAATACCATTTGTGAGTTTTGAAATAAATAATTAGGCAACGTAAGCCTTGGAGATACAAAATTCATGAAAACATACATCGGTCTGCAGAAATTATGCATATTTGCTGAATAATTTCCGCTGCATGACTCTCGTTTTGTATTTCTTAATCCCTTTCCGGTGAATGGATGAGTTTTTACGTTTTCAAGCGATGTTAAATTTTGATGGTTTATTTGCTTGGCAATTCGTTGCAATTGTTTTGCTTATGCTAACCCCAAAACGTGGCACTTTTTGGCCAAAAACTGGAAATTTTGTCAAAAAAGTGGCATTTTTCGAACCAAAGCATCTACAGGGGTGATTTTTTGCACCCGGGGTTTTCCAGCATGCTGAATCCGAATCTGACATCAGATTCAGGGTATGTTCTCACGAGATCGTGCTATTCTCACGAGATTTCATTCATTATTTACCTATATAGGTGCAGACTTGGCGCCGTGGCGCCCATTTGTATTTTCTAATTGTTTTCTATTTTATATGTGAGCTGACTAACCTTTCTTCAATCATTTAATTATTTGCTCCGGCCATATGTTTTCTTAAAAAAGTACTCACATTTTTAACGAATGAGATTAAGTAGGCGAAATATTCTGAGAAACGTAGCGGACAAATTACCGTCTCTAAAGTTCGACATATGTCTTTGAGGTTAATGGAAAAGATTGAAGGGCTTTTTAACATTTGGCAACTCCTCGCATTTGTATAGTCAGAAATATTTTCGGAGGATATCGGCATTCTCGAAATTTCTAGCCGTAGGTAATTAAAACAACGAATGCGTTCTAAGTTTGCAGCAGTTGTACTTTAGTCCAGTTTTTTAGCCAAAACAAAAATGATCAAATAGCCATTTTTAACGCCAAAATTGCACATAATGTGGAAAATTGATTGCATATTCGGAATCCTAGGAAAAATGGTTGTATTCTCATCGGCAACTGATTGGTTTTGCCATCAAATTGAGTAAACATCGATTTCACCGTCTTCAACTGAACATCGTTTGAGGTTCTATTAGAGGCTTCGTCAAGTTCTCAATTTTCTTAACTAATTCTCTTAATTGAGCAAATTTCATAAACACTAAATGATGTTATAATTTTAGATATATTTAATCATAATTCATTTCTGTAATGAAAGCAACTAATAATTATTTCACTTTTGTGAATTTCACCGAAGCTTTAATTTCTCTAATCTGCCACGTCATCACAATTATGCTAATGAGCCACCTGCTGATATGTGCGCATTTCAAATATTCACCTTATGCACTGAAAACAAAGCTGTCCTTGTCCTTAAAGGTCTTTTTGTGGACCCATTTGATGCTTTCCACAGCTTCTACGCCCTATCACCTTTATTTGGTCGGCTGGTGGCGACCTCCCAATGCAACATTGTCTCCATTGTACGATCCATCATGGCTTTATTGGACAGGTAGACGATTATCCACGAAGTTATAGTTATCTCGAAAACATTCCGTGGGCTCTGCTTTTCTATACTTGTTCCTTCAATAAAATTGAAATTAGGATTATAATAGAAAAATTACATACCTTAAATCCTCTAATTCGTCCCCCTCAAATAAGTATCCCTCAAACAGAATGCCAAACGTATTTGCGGTCTCGCCCGACCAAAACTAACTCGGGAGGTGCCCAAGGTGTCATTTTTGTTTCGGCTGACGGCCAAATTTTTTTTTGGCTAACTTTTAAGGGCCCCACCCACAAAGCTTAAGTCTCGGCTTTTGGAACGGTGTTCTGAGTTTTTTTCAAAAAAGGCAAACGGTCGAAAATCACGGTTTTCTCAGGCAAAATGGCGCCAATTCAAACCATATTTTTGGATTTTTAATGTTTTTGCAGGTTTTAATTGGGGATTTCTTTGGGATTTTGTTATTTATGTGTTGCTCAGTCATTGCACTTCATTTGTACAAATTTTCTGAATAAAATTGAGATACATAACAGACAAATTGGAAGGTTTTTAGTATACCAACCCTCGCAAAAAACACTCACCTAGTGAAGGAGGCAACGAACGATCACCTGGTGAAACGTGATGGATAGGAATTTACCCTATCTTGTGGGCATTCGAACGGTACCAAGCTTTTTGGCGAATACGTTACGAAAAAAAAGTTAGCCTGATACGGAAAATTGGAATTTTACAAGGAAAATGCGAAAAAATCCCACTTCAGAGGCCGTTTTCGGCCGTTTTTGTCAATGAAAGTGGCAGAAATAATGTCATATTCGTGTTCCCCGTAACTTTTTGGGTAAGATAGGGCCTTTTTCAGAATTTTTTGAGAAAAAAAATTTTTTACGATTTTTTGCTACCGGGTGAAAAATCGTAAAAAATTTTTTTTCTCAAAAAATTCTGAAAAAGGCCCTATCTTACCCAAAAAGTTACGGGGAACACGAATATGACATTATTTTTGCCACTTTCATTGTCAAAAACGCCCGAAAACGGCCTCTGAAGTCGGATTTTTTCGCATTTTCCTTGTAAAAATCCGATTTTCCGTCTCAGGCTAACTTTTTTTTCGTAACGTATATGCCAAAAAGCTTGGTACCGTTGGAATGCCCACGAGATGGGGTAAATTCCTATCCATCATGTTTTCCGCAATTGGTGAGTTTTCCTTGTCAGATTACTATGCATGCAATTTTGGTTCTCTTCTGTTAGTTTTACTATCAAATTGCCTTTTATGTATGTCAATTTTGTTCAGAAAATTTGTACAAATAAAGTGCAATGACTGAGGAACACATAAACAACAGAAACAGAGAGAAATCCCCAATTAAAACCTGCAAAAACATTAAAAATCCAAAAATATGGTTTGAATTGGCGCCATTTTGCCTGAGAAAACCGTGATTTTCGACCATTAGCGTTTTTTGAAAAAAACTCAGAACACCGTTCCAAAAGCCGAGACTTAAGCTTTGTGGGTGGTGCCCTTAAAAGTTAGCCAGAAAAAAATTTGGCCGTCAGCCGGAACAAAAATGACACCTCGGGCACCTCCCGAGTAAGTGCATATTCGTGTAGATCTCGTCGAGATTCGTAAGAAAAACCGCAATGCCAAAACTTTGTCATTGAAAATATCGGAGAAAATTGACTTTGAAATTTGAAATTCTTTTGTAAATCCTTACAAAACAATAAGTCCCTCGGGGGACTAAAGAGGATTTACGGTATATACCGTATTCCCTGTAATTTAGCCCCACCCCCTTCAAATTGGCTCTCGAATTGGCGAAGCTTGGCAATCCACTTTATAGCTTCTAGAAAATTCTGAATTTGAAATATGTTGTAGCCTAAGTCCTTAGCTACAACATATTACAAATTCAGAATTTTTAGCAAATGAAAAAACCTAGAAAACGGCCTTGGCGTAACCTTGGCGTTCTGCCGAGGGGGTGGGGCTAAATTACAGGGAATACGGTAGTCGCCTTTTCTGCGAAATATCTTAGTAAATTTGTCTTGAGAACCAAAGGCAATTTTTGGTCAAAAATAAAGTTTATATTAGTTTTTTTAAGAAATTACTCATATACGGAATTATCCCGAATTTCATCTCTGTTTATTTTATTCATCCCATTTCCAAAGAACAAAAACCGATTTTGTATTGAGACTTACCTAATAGAAGAAAATTCAACCGGCGCTTAATTTTATGTATCGAACACAGAGTGTCAGTAACCAGGTAATTTTCAGGTATCTTCGGCTTTGACTATCTGTTCGTGGCACCTTTTCCTATTTTGCTGTTGATAGTTGACAGATGCTTGATATTTCACCTTTCCGTTCGTTACAATGGAAAACTTCGAAACATTGTCTCTTGCGCAGGAATTTCTGCTATTGTAATTGCATTTGGCGCCAGCACTTGGCTCGTTTTGTCGAATTTTCCAACTCAAGCCGATCAATGTGAGGCTTGAAATCGATTGGGTTTAGAATTAAAAATTATAATTTTTATAGCTTGCGAGAATTTGTCCTGCCTTCTGCGAAAATCTGTCCTATTACCACAGCTGTTGACGAAATCCATATGTGCTATATTAAACACAACTGGATGTTTGTACTTTATGTTTCTGCTCAAGAAAACGATTCAAGTGAAATTGGTATGTATCAATTGCATTACACAATTATAAGTTAATGCCAAACGTTTGCAGAGAGATCGCGTGGTAAAGTTCACTATAATTATAGAAGTGCTGCTGAATGTCATACCCAGCTTCGGCTTCTACATCCTTAATCTTGTAAGTGTGTGTAATATGTGCCTTTGATAGCAAAAACATGGAAGATTATAAATTAAATTAACGGATTTGAATCTAGATTTTACTTAAACAAAACTCTAGAAATTGTTAGAACAGTTTCATATTAGCGATTAGAAAATTACGTGCACATCTTGAAAACGCTATAGAAAGAAGCGCAAACAGAAATAATTTGAATGTGCATTTTGCCAATGCAAGTAAATGATGACAATAATTTAGCCATCAATATTTTAGTCATCATTAATACTTATTTGCAAAATGTACATTCAAATTGGCGCCACATTATTTCTGTTTGCGCTTCTTTCTATGTAGCGTTTTTAAGATGTGCACATAATTTTGTAATCGCTAATACACATATCTGATCTTTAAGCACAAACTCAGAAATGACAAAGTTTTTAACGTGTATACCTTCAATAATGACTATATCCCAATTACAGGTGACAAGCGGTGTTATAGCCAACTATAGCGGCGGTATTGGTGGAACTTTGGTGACTTTAGATGCAGCTCTATGTGCCATACTTTACTCCGCAACATTGTTAATGAAACGGAACCGGGATTCGATTGGAATTGTTCAGCTGAGAAATAATTCGATGGACGCACTTTCAAGCGGAAATTTATATTCGCAAAGCCCGAGCCGTACGAACTGGGCTAAAAATAGAATTTCAAATTGGCGAAATTGCGATACGCGACAGTCAATCCCTAATACAGTTTTCTCTGAAACTGAAATTCATTGTGCTAATAATTGATCGACGTGAACCGCGCTGATTTTATGTTCATTTTCGGCACATATCTTTGCCGGTGCGGTACCTATCTCAAGCATTCTCGATTCAGTTTAATAAATTTCTTTATTAACAAACTCAAACGCTTAACTAATTGGCATATTTTTCTTAGACATAATATCATAGTTGCCACCCTAAAGCGGGCGCATTTTCCCTGTTTTTGCTAATCAACACATCGATTTTATAGAATCGCAGCATTTATTTCACTTTCTAATCTGTTTTTGAAATTACTCCTGCATTTCAGAGGTTTAGCAGCGTCTTTTTGTTTATACTGCTTGATCTGTAGTATTATTTTTAATTTGGCGTCACGCCAAATTGTTTAGCGTTATATCGCTCAATCGGTGTTATACCGTTCAAAAGAGAATGGTATAGAATTCTCATTCCGACCAAAAATTTATGCTTTTTCTCTTCGAAAAATTATGCCTTACTTCTATCATTCTCGGACAAAACCCAGAAAACGCTGTTTTTATGTGTGTAGGGTTGTAAAGAATGTGTATTGTTCAGAGGTGTATTGTTCAAATTCGAGAACAATTTCGAAAATAAATCAACGTGCCAAATATGTTTTGAATATGAATCACAATCGAGTCTGTCCCAAATTGAAAAGCAGTGCAACGACATTCACACACATATGCGAAGGATTATTCTGAGTCATAGTGATTGTTCCCATTTGTTGGCAACTTCCCATTCTTTACTTGTTGTGAAGATTCCAGGACATTTTCCAGAATGCCCAAGGCCTAATCTCCGACAAACACATTTGGAGATGCCTCGTCATATTTTGACAAGTCCTGTAAATCATTAAAGTTGTCTTTGTTTGAGTTGTTTGTCTCCTTTGTTAAAGATTTGAAATTACATTGCGCATTATTTTACGGAATCCCAACGTTAAATAAAAACTAACTAAAATCATTTATTCGTTATTTGTCCAGCAATTCTCAAATATTCTCTTGAAAATGAGCAACAACCAGCCGACGTTCCAAATATGGCGCACGACGCCCAAGGTGGAGGTGAGTTGTCACTTACAATTACTGTTGATACTTACCTACTTTCCTTAGCTTCGAAAAACTAACAATCCATGTTTTTCAGTCCAAAATGTAAAAAATAACGGGCAAATGTTCGATAGTGGGAATTTGTCTTTAATTCCAGCTACGGAAGAAATTTATCTCCATATAAGGCAGATCATATACCAGACTCCTACCTGATTTCTAGATGAACAAAAAACGAGGGTCGGAAATTTTCACCGAGTCTGAGTGATTCCGTGTCTGGACTCGGTAAGGTTCCAGTAAGAGTTGACGAGTCGATCCCCACAGAAAACCCAATTTAGAGGATACACGACGTTTTATCCTGGATATTATTAGCCCGGATTTTACACACATACAAAACATTAAAATTGCCCATATTCTGCCATACAAAAGTATGGTCAATGATATTGGCCCGCTTAACAAAAATACGTTTTTTTGCACAAATATGGAACATTTTTAGACATTTTCCCATGTGATCGCTGGTCTCGGAATTCTCTCATCTCTTATCGCGGCAGTCGTCAACATCCTTACGGGTGGTACAGGAGGTTTCGTGGCGCCGCTATCCGGCTGCTTTGTCTACTTCTTCGTCATTTTGGCTATGAAGTCCAAAAATGTGAACTATTTGAAGCACTTCTTAATGAGCAAGGTAGAAATTTTTAAACTATCTGAACAAATTAGAGATCTACTAACTTCAGGCACTGATTATTGCCGTTATGGTCTTCAAATATCTCTTTTACGTTTATGTTTGGATTGATCTCCCGCAATGGTATATGTATTGGTGGAATCAAGACTTTGAACGAATGGGAAAGCATATGACGTCTGAGGAGCTAAAGCGTCGTGAGTTTCATAATTTCTGGGATTTACTCCGACTGATGGGGCTATAACCTTTTGAGCGACATAAATTGCTGCCCTGAAGGACCTAGAATATTTAACAAATGCGCATAACTATGACTTATCCTTTTACCTGGTATTTCAGTACTGAACGTCGACGTTTTGTGAGCTCATTCTTAGGGGTGCTCATTTTCAAATGTACCTATTTTAGGGTAATTTTTTATGGGGAAGCCGAATTTGAGGTCAAAATTTAGCTAAAATATAGTTCAAAGGGCCATTCTTACCAGTGCTTATTTCTGTCTGTCCCAAATTTCTCAAAGGTCCATTCTTACCTTCTGGACTGCCCCAAGAACGCTGGACTGTCAATTGACCTGACCCAGAAGGCTGGACTTGCTGACTCGCGAGTAGTGGCTAACACTCTGCCCGACTGCCCAACATGGGTGGACTGGCTCTGCCTCAAGAACGCTGGATCGGGCCGAGACAGAGGATGGCTCGAACCTCGTAGGGGCTGTCCAAATATTACGTCGCTTTTAATTGTCGCCATTTTGCAAAGTATTTTATCTCCTATTTGACCACTCGCACCAAATGTTGTAAATGGCTTTTATCTTGCGCTATTAAAAAATGCATCAAATTCAAAAACGTTAATCGCGTAAATTAATTATACTTTCATTTAGATGTGGAACGCTTCATTTCATTCCATTTAATTTTTGACGCCGTCAATATCTTCGTCTTCTCGACCATTTATTGCCTCGTGTTAAAGGTCTACCTCCACCTCAAGAACATTGAACAATTGCAATCCGCGAACAATGAATGCGCGCATATCGTTTTCGAACGCGAATCGAATGACAATGAAAACGAATCTAACGGAAGTGAATGAGTGAAGTGATTATTAACAAGAAATAACGTTATCGTACTTTGTTCAGTATTCAAATCAATATATAAATAATTAATAAATTTTTCTTAAATGCATCTCACTTTTCACTCTGCTATTATCTTTCTTGTTTAACGCTCAATAAAGTTTCTTCTCAATAAAGAACTTTGCTAGAGTTTGTTGCATCCAGGCTCAAAGACTTGAATTCAAGAACTCAAATTAGAGATCCGATATATATATTTTGGTAATATAGCGAATTTTGAAACGTTGGTTTTTAGGAAAATTATTCTCAGAAAAATGGATAATCACTAAAATTTCTCTCGGGTGCGGCCCGCCGAAATTCACATTTGAATTTTGCCGCCGAGTGCATCCTTAAGGGTGCTTGGATCGGATGAAAAAGAAACAAAACTTGAACCAACCCAATACTAACATTCTTACACTCGATTCTATGTAAGAATGAAAGAATGCCAATTGGTATTGTAAGCTGAGCCCATAGAAATGGCATGAATACGCCTCTGTTAGCAGTCCACGTGCCAGGATTCTATTCCACCGACTAATCCGTTTAACAATATAAAAATTTCATTTTGTCTTACTCCAACAAATTTTCATAGCGATATTTCATTAACCAAATAGGACTGAAACACAACCCTGGGCTATAAAAAGTTCCACTAGAGAGAAGAATCATAGATTAGCTTTGTAATTAAATTTCCAGTAGTTTAACCAAAAAGGGGGGGATTGATTTGTAATCATTTATAACGCAATTGACAGTTGTTTAATCTGTAAAATTAGCTCTACAAACTGTTCTAGAAATAAAACAGTGCTCTCAACTAAAGTGTGTATATACGAGTGTGACACACTTTAGGAATTGCCTTTTCCTTTACTAAAAGACGACCCACTCTAGATATATAGCTCATCTCTCACTCTCTGTTCGTCGCACAATGACAAACAACATTGCATGTTTTGCATATCGGCTTACTTCTAACTAAACATACTGCCTCTCAGGAGATAGGAGGGCACTTTTGAATATGTCGATTTGAATTGGCGCCAGTGGAGCCAATTCAATTTAGAAGGGGATGACCGCAAATCTGATAATCTTGTTTAATTTTTGAGCTATTTTTAAACTATACTCATCTCAATGTGTGATGGTTTTAAAAACAATTGTCGCCAAATATTCTGAAGACCGTTTCCTTTTCGCAATCGTCAATTACTCGCGGATCCTCGGGATACTACGCTCGGACCCGACACACATCCGCCTGACAATACCCCACACACTGTCAATCGATGGACCCATTCCGCTAAAATTCATGACTCGTTTTAATAAATGATCCAAAACATATATTTTCTATGAGGCTCCCAGAGGGAATCCTTGAAACTAGTAATGCGTTGATTTTCATTTTTCAAACTGTTTTGAACTTTAAATTTTCATTTTTGAACTAGCAATATGATACGCTGATTTCCATAAACGAAGTGCATGCCTGAAGTTCTCTGATTGTACTCCGCTATCTGATTACCTAATTTGCGCACACCGTATACCTGTAATTAACCTCCTATGTATGGCTTGTAATTCTTCTATATGCTTAATCACACGAAAAACAGCGTTTCTGTGCTATTTCATAAAAACTTTATTTCCTAAAAATATTTCCTAACAGACATAGCTAGCGCTCTGGACACAATGAACGAAGAGGCTGGGCTGAAAACATCGGTCTGCCTGTGTATTTCGAAGGCGCTTCCCTCGGATCGATCGATTGCGCTCTTTTGTGCTGTTTACTTCCAATTTGCTTTCTGAAGAAATATTACATAGTCGCTGATTTCGTGTGATTAAGAATATAGCATGTTTATGAATTAGACACAGGGAGTTAATAACAGGTAATACGGTACTAATTTTCACTGAGTATCGGAAAATTTAGCTGTCAAATTAAACATCAATAAGTTTTGATTTATAACCCCAAAGAATTAGAATAAATAATGTTTTAGCTTTTCAAATTTTGCAAAATATTTGCTAGGATTTCGCTGCTTATCAAAATCTTCTTGCGATTAAAAAATACCATTTGTGAGTTTTGAAATAAATAATTAGGCAACGTAAGCCTTGGAGATATAAAATTCATGAAAAAATACTTCGGTCTGCAGAAATTATTCATATTTGTATTTCTTAATTCGTTTCCGATGAATGGATGAGTTTTTTATGTTTTAAAGCGAATGTTAAGACATTGAGCAAACTGCAAAAGCCAATGTTCTCTTTATTGGCACAAGTGGACCATGAAAACTTGGGAAATGTCAAAAGATCAAGCACTGGAGCTTTTTGCACATACTTATATTGGAATATAAGGTAGAGTAATAAGTTTTGTCCATCGCATCTTGAATTTGTTGTGCGTTGTCAATTTTTTCTTCAAAATGATAACTGGCCTTAATAACACATCCTTAGACTTTATTCCTTATATGCCGTTCGGGTCCGATATACACGAATCCGAATCCTGTTTTGTCATTGAGTGTTTCTTTCCGGTTTATTTTCTGGTATTCTCCCTAGCATAGAAATAAGTGTTTTGGCACTTCCGAATTTCACATTCCACGCTGGTCATTCCGCATTCCCACGATACTAAAATTGCTTAAAGACGAAAAATGTTAATGTTACAAATAACGGTGCTATTGTAGTCAATGGGATAATAAGTCTGGGCTCCAGAGAAAAGATTTCTCATTTCCATGAATAACGTAACATTAGAAACAACTCCTAATTGTTCTTATGCTTAACCACATGAACTTGCTTTAGGCTAAACAACCCTTATAAGGGCATACTGAAGGATTAATCTTAGGCTTAAGCTCTCGAACAACCCTTATAAGGCGCCAAACAAGGATTTAGGCTTGGGGCCCCGAACAACGTGGGGCCTAATGGACTTAATCTTGGGCTTAAGCGCCCGAACAACCCTTATAAGGCGCCAAACTACTTTAAAAGGATTTGGCGAAAATAGTTGGCGAAAAATCCTTTTATAAGAATTTGGCGAAAAATCCTTTTTGTAGGGATTTCGCCAATAATACTTTTGGCGAAACGTCCTAGATCCCAAGACGATTGGTACCGGTCGTGCCGACAAAAATTGCAACCACCGGAAGATATGGCTTCCGGAAATCCACTCCTCTCACACCACAAAATGTAGTTCAAATTTTGATTGGTCCCACCACGATCGCAGCGTCCGCTGCGATAGACGCGGGTTCTCCTTCCTTGTATCCTCTATGTGGGCAGCATGAATCATAGGTTCGGGTGACTGCCAGAGAAAGAAAAAGATAGGGCTATTTCCCACTTCTTTGCTTCTTCTCTTCCTTCCTCTGGCAGACGCAAAATAAATGATAGTCCCAAGTGGATTGTCTGTAAAAAACTCCTTCAAAGGCCTTCAGTGGCTCACAAGGCCGTTGAAGTTTTCTGCAACCATGACCTCAACTCGGATAGTGTGAAAGTTTTCTGAGATTTTATATTCTCATATTTAAAATCTCATATTCAGAACTATTCTTTTCTCATAAGAAAATACAAATTTTCTAATTCTCATGTCTTTCTTTCTGATTGCTTAAAACTAATTAATTATTCATATTTTGATATTTTCATATCTATTACCTCGAAATTTGGATTAAATACCGACGTAATTTATTTGTTTGACGGTCACGAGATACTTTTAATTATTTTGAGTTGTTTGTATGAGTATAAAACAGATTCTGAGTATAAAACACACTCCATTAGGAAACGTTTTCGCCTAATAACTTCTAAAGTATTTTGTGAATCCTATATTTGAACCAAGAAAAATATTGATCCGCGGTCTAAAGATTCAACGTTTACTGATTAAAAAAGCTTTTTTGCTCAGCTATCTCATATCACTTTTAGGATAGAAAGATTGACGAAACATCTTAGTGCATTGCGTTATTGGCCAATAGTTTCGTACATGGTTATCAGTAGCCATAACTGATATTCACACTATGGAAAATACAAACTTGTCAGCGCCCGTGGATATTAGTGTAAGTTTACTTTACTGCATTGACCTTTTGTTTCGTAATGAACAGAAATTTGTCTAATGGGCTTAGCCCAATTTATGAAATATTATTACTATTCTTTCAGATGTTTTCCATATTTTTTCGAGTTAAGAGTTATTTACTGTTTTCGTAATATTTTATTTACTATTTCGTGATAGTTTAGTGAAAATTATAATAAAATGAGACGTATAAACGCTTAGCGACGGAAATTATTTTATAATTTCTGGGTTTTTGCCTAATTTATGAAATATTATTACTATTCTTTCAGATGTTTTCCGTATTCAATGGAAAAGGTCATTCCTTCGGCGTAATATGGCCAGCAGTGCTCATAAATTTAATTGGCATTCCTGGTCAATTGATGAATGTTTTTGTAGTTTACGTCACGCTCCGAAACAGGTAAGAATAATATAAGTCTAGGTTGGAGTATAAGCATTTACAAGCCTATCAATTTGAACCGTTGTTATTTTAACGTCCACGATGACAATTTTATTCTAGAAGCATGCGTTCCACCTGTAATTACCTCCTGGCAATGCTTTCATTTTTTGAATTCCTCCACCAGACGGGCCATCTCGTGGCTCTATACGTGGCTTTAAGCGGGATAAACTTCATCCCTTACCTGATGAGTATGAACTTTCAAATACAAGCAATGTTTGGACTGCACGCAGCTCAAATCGCTCTAATGGCCATTGCTCTCGATCGTCTTCTCAGTGTCCTTCTACCTGTAATGTAAGTATCCAGCTGTGGAAATGGCTTGGAGGAGCCGGCATACGCTGCCTCAAATCTTGATTACAGCATTTAGCTGCCGTATTTTCTTTTTTGTTCTTTTCTTTCCATATGTTAATGCAATTACAAATTCGTCTAAAACAAATGGGAACAAATTTTGAGCAAAAAACATCCTTGTTTTAGATACTTGGAAGTAAAATCTGATCCTGGGGCCTATCTTACTAACGTGCAAATTTGCATGAAAAAGTGAAAAATCTCTAAAGAAGCATGTCTGGCTCTTCTCCTTTGCATTGTGCGCCTTTGTCTGCCTAATTCAATTCAAAGAAACAGAGAGCGAAAGGTTTTTGCAATCGAATGAAAAATAGCAAATTTGAAAAATTCGATTTTTAAGGATTCCGCCACTTTTTTCGGATTTTTCTATGATGGGATTTTATGCATTAAAAATCGAATTTTTCAAATTTGCAAATTTTCATTCGATTGCAAAAACCTTTCGCTCTCTGTCTCTTTGAAGTGAATTAGGCAGACAGAGACGCACAATGCAAAGGAGAAGAGCCAGACATGCTCCTTTAGAGATTTTTCACTTTTTCATGAAAATTTGCAAATTTTAACGTTAGTAGGATAGGTCCCTGGAAACCTATTCAAGTTATTGCATAGCCTTTTTATTGCAGGGGGACTGGCATATGCCATTTTTATAAGATTGAATTTTGAACTATTGTATGGTATATAAAATTTCGAAGTATTTTTTCAGATTTACAGCTCCTAATTTGAATACCAATTTTGCTGGAAATAATAGGCAACTGATACCAGCATGGATCTTTGCATTAACCCAATAGAGGCACTATAATTTAAGCAAATACGTGAAATGAAATGTTATTTAGGTCACGAAATTTCAAGCTTCGCCATTATATGCTTTTTGTCACTGTTCCATGTTTTTCGATTGGAATTTTTGGCGCAGTTAATTGTTACCTGTTAATTTTAATTTCCATTTTTCGCAAAATTTTTTTCTTCTGAATACAAAATCTGATCATGATCACTGTATACCAACTTTTTAAACTTAACCCGCCGGTATACCCAGATTTTTAGCTTTTCGTTAAAATCGAGGTTTTTGTCAAATATATAAATTTAAACTGAAATTGGTCTCAATCGGAAAAGTTTTAGACAGTGGATAGCTTTTAAAATCAAGTCTGTTTCTGTTAGAAAAATCTTCCCTTTACGTGAAATGAAATGTTATTTAGGTCACGAAATTTCAAGCCTCGCCATTATATGCTTTTTGTCACTGTTCCATGTTTTTCGATTGGAATTTTTGGCGCAGTTAATTGTTACCTGGTTGTACTATCCAATCCGCATTTGTAAGTTGGCTTAACTTGTCTAAAATCAACTTATAGCAGCATGCCCTATGAGTTCACCACTTTGAAAAAGACACGATTTTTAGACGTGAGTGAGAGAAGCGAGTAAAGATATCCTATCCCAGGGTTGGTAGACGTCTGATAATAAGTCACTAAAAATTCAGCAAATAAGTTGAATCTATCAATAATAATTTAATTATTTCAGACCCGTTACAGGCCACATGAGTGATTTATTTACAGTCGACACAATCAGCGAACCTTTCAACGACATTTGTCTTTGCTCAAATATCATAAACGTAGTTTGCTACGTTGTCATCGGATTAATGCTTAGAATGTCATGTAAGAAACCGGGTTTGGTTTGAGATCGAAACTCTTAACAAAAAATATGAATGTCCCGTGAGCATATAGTGCGTGCATAATATTGCTAGGCACCGCAGGCGGCGAGACAGTCCTGTGGTCGGGCGCGGAGCACCCGACCTTCCTCCTTGAAATGTGAGGGAACTTAGAACATAGGTATGCATGTATACAAATTTTTTAACTGGACTCCTGCAGGGAGTCCTTGAAGCTAGTCCACCAGTAAGCTAGCCCTTATAGTGCGTGCGAGCATGATCTTTGATGCCTTATTTTCTCTGTAAGGTTTTTGTGACCAATTTTGACTACTAACTACAAATTTTGTAATTTACGGTTTTTTGCCATTTCAGGCCGAAATTTTTGGCACCTGAGGGCTTTCAGATATGGGGAATCCGAATCTGTGGTAGGATTTGACCCGGAGGTCGAACAATGTTCGACATGGTCGAACTGGGGTCAAAGCGGGCTGATTTTTGGCACCCGGAGATTTCAGATTAGCCAGTGCTTTGGTCGGGCGCGGAGCGCCCGACCCTCCCCCTTGAAATGTGAGGGAACTTAGAACATAGGTATGCATGTATACAAATTTTTTAACTGGACTCCCTACGAGAGTCCAGTTAAAGCCCCTGAAGCTAGTTCGCTCATATTTTTGATACAGTTCTGTCTCATGTTCTTCAAATTTTCAGTGAAAACAATCGGTATGGATCAGAAATATAACAGACGCATATACAAAGCGCTCGTCGCAATAGTGCTCGTTGTGCTCGGCGGCTATTTGATAAACGTGGTATTTGGCAAGTTTATAGTGAACAGCGGACTTTACGGAACTTCCATTGAGAAGTGGTATGGAACTCAGATATTCTGCGCATACCCAGCGGCTATAGCAGCTGCATCTCATGCGCCGATTTTGTATTCATTCAGGTAACTTGTGTTCATTATTCGTTTCATAAAATACCTTAAAGACTAAATATAAACGGTAACCCAAATTAATTTCAGCACAGAGTATCGAGATGCCTTCCGGAAGGAAATTAATATTCTGGTGCCGAAATTGGGAAGACACTTGATGAGAGTTGAAACTTTTAGCTTAAGAAGGTCAAACAGTAGCAGTCATAGAACAGCCGTAACTTGACTCCACTTATGTCAATGTTATATCATGTGTATATTATATCAAGTGTAAAAAGTAAAGTTGTCAGGAGCATAAAAACACCACTTTCCCTGGCCAAAACCCTTAAGGGCCGAACTACTCAACTTTTACTTAATCAATGATATATTTTATGTGCAATTTGTTGCTTCTGTTGATCGTGCTTGTATTGAGTCAATGGAAATAAATAACTACCGAACTTCTATATTTTGAAATGAATAATACAGCTTTTACTCGATAAAAGTATTAATGTAACTAAGACAACGCGCGCGTGTTAGAGCGCAGAGAGAGAAACAGTACACTACGCTTCAGTTAGAGAAACAGAAAAAATACGCACGCAGACATACACAAACCGAAAAGGACAAATTTAAGGTAACGGGGTTGTAGTTCTTCGGGTTTCGTCAAACTCCTTACTCTTACTTCACTCCAAACTTCTTTATTAATTTCATTTTTCATTAAAAAAATGTGTCAGACCAAATTTCCGAGACTTCAAATGTAAAAAACATAGTTTCAACAAACTTGTGCAGCATTGTGAGACATATGCGAGGACTTTATTTTTCGCAATTAAATAAGCAATAATAACAAAAATACATTATGTCAAAATGAAACATGCAATGCAAATTATTCAAATAGAAGAGGTGTCAAATAGAATGGATTGAGCTATTCATCTGCATTCAAGAGCATGGAGTGCTTGATAGTATGGAGTGAATTCAGTTGCATTGGAAAAGCCATAGAGAGATACCAGCGAGGGAACGGAGCTTTGCTTTTGACATGCATTGTGGAGCTGTAAGTAAAATTGCAAATTAGCTCAGTTTAGTATCAATCTCAAAAAATATGCTTCGCTGTGCCAAAATCAAGTCATTTTTACCAACTTTTGGCCTTATTTTCTACTTTTTAGGTTCAATTTGTTTGTAATACGCTTCAATTAATCTTAGTTTTCAAAAATATGCGCATGCGTGTGTAAGCAAACATGTTATTAAAATATTGATTTTGGAATATATCCGCTCTATCGTCTGTGGCTGGAACATAATAAAATCGAAATAAGCAAAAATTAAATGCACGAAATTCATGGCACTTAGCTAATGTTTAGTGTGTTGAGGCTTACTTGAAAGCAAGGAAAATTACCTTTCGGTTGCCTCTAAAGTGTTCCGAAATGTCCATTCTGGCGATTCCCGCTTTTTCAGCAATCACGCCGGTGTATAGCACATCTTCATTTGGAAAGGCTTTGACTTGGCTTGAATTATCCAGAATATCGGAGACGGCTTCTTTCGTCAGTAGGTACATAGGTCCGTAAGCGAACGGCGGATAATATCTTCTCGGGAAGAGACTTCGAGGCACGTACCTGAAATTCCTATAATGAAACCGAATCCAAGTAACCAATCGAGGTGTTACTCATAAATAACATGAAATTTAGAACACGGGTATTGTATATGTGAGGCCTATGTATAACATTCACATGTCATATACATCAGTAAATAACATTGCGTTTTATGCGGGCATAGTCGCCTATTTTTATTTATTAACCTAACGGGGTATGAATTTGCTGAAACCGCTTTTGCCGGAAAACTGTTTCGTCCTATCTTCAAAAATGAATATGTAATAGTGAATCATAATGGTTCACTTTACAAAGATAGACCCTTGATTCATTCTTCTAAAAATATATAATACCATTTGCGGCCAGGAGATCGGATCGGCCAGCCCCACTTCTCAATGCGTCCAAAGATAAGCGAAGATTGATCTTGTTTGATTGAAGCCATTTTGTTGTCAATCCAATAGAGTAGGCGCTCGAGATCGACAATGGTGTCATCGTCTGCTTTGAGGATGTAGTCGACTTCTTTACAAAACGTTTGCTGCCATGAAAACGCGGAATGCACCTAGACAAATAAAACCATTAACGGCGTTATATTTGTGGATCTCGTAATGGAAAATAAAATTGTTATATTTTGTATAATCTACTGAAATAATCTAACAGTTTAAATGATGGTAAAAATATTTCCAAACAAACAGGATGTGAGCGTACTACTGAGGATGCCACACTCACATCCTGATAATAACCGTCTAAAAGGTGACGAAAGGGCTAGGGAACTTTTCGAACAATTTAAACTGTGTATATAACATTTTCACTATCATATCTTACAAATTATAATGCAAAATTCTCATCTCGAGTACACAAATATAATTCTAACATACTTTGAGGTAGAGGTTCTCATACGTATCTTCGATGTTATTCAGCATCAGGTCCTCGTAGAGTTCTTGTTCCAATAGCAGCATATAAAGGAAGTTTGGATCAGTCGGAAAGCCAACGACGAACTTCACGATCACACCAGGTGGCTAAAAAGAAGTGATAAACAAGTGTACTATTTTTCAAGGTGGAATTTTCCAAAAAGAACCAGATTCTACGGATATTTTTCGTATTACGCCAACATCGGTCAAAAATATGACTTTATACAAAATGCCACATTATTCACCATTTTCATGCCATATAAGTAGATAATATGGATGCTCTATCACAATCAGAAGCATGGTCAACACGAAGCAGAATAAATTGTATCTAAGCGCAAACATTTTAGAGTATAAATCTTAACGATATTCGTATGATTCCTATTCTAACACAATACAATAGTTAATTTTGTATGTTAAAAACTTACAAGATCCTTTGCCCAAGATTGTCGGATTGCACTGCGAATGCCAAATGATGTCGGCCTGGTTGGAACGATGACGAGAAGTCGAGCATTTTCACAAATGTTGTCGTCCGATGGAAACACTGCCATTTTATAGGTTCGTTGAACGTTGTCAAACTTGATCTGGAATTCTTTCCACTGTGTGTCAGTTTTGTTTGCATCAAAGACATCCTTGTAGTTGGATTGTGCTTTCTTCACAACGTACGCATTCAGACCGCAACACGCAATAGCAACGAGGAGCACCAAGAAAACGGATCGCTTGTTCGGTGCAGAAAATGCTGGCATCCCGCTCTAAAAATACGTTTAGTGAACATAAAAATAACTTGGATTCAACGAGGAAATAAGCAAATATAAGCATCAGGATCTCGGATAAACACAAGTATAAGGATCCATTCAGAAAATACGTACTCATTAAATGAATTATATCAATCCGGTTACGTTCCCTCACTTTTCATCACATTTCTATTTAAAAAAGCGATTACAAGAAGAAAATATTTCGATGCTTACAATCCAATACTTAGGTTCATTATCATAAATAGAGGGAGACCAAAAATAGATCGGCTCTCAAAAATAGACATTTGCCCCAAAAAGTAGATTTCGGGGTCAAAAATAAAACATTTTTATAATTTTTCAACCATAGGGTCCCCCCTATGGTTTTAGCAAAAATTTTTCCAAGTGCATTCTTAGGGGTGCATTTTTCAAATTTTTCAATTCGCGCCGAAACTATAATGCCTATATTTTCTCTGCATGAATGAAAAAAAGCGCCGCAGGCGAAAATTTTCAATTTTAGGCGATATTCATAAAATTTGTACTATTTTTAAAAATACTTGGAGAAAAAATGGCATCCAAATAGCGCCGCAGGCGAAAATTTTAGGAAAATGTACTTGTATTTCAAAAATTCCCATTTGGAAATGGATATTTCGTAAAATAAGAACAAAATAAGAACATTGGCCAAAAATAAGAACAAATCTTACAAATAAGAACATTTTAAATTTGTAAGATTGGGACCCTAAAAATAAGAACAAATCTTACAAATAAGAACATATAACACCCCTGTCATAAATAGAAAGAAGAGACCTAAACAATACAATCGCAGAGCCTAGCATTTGATATAATTTTTGATTGAGATTTGAAAAACAGAAAATTGATCAGCCATCATAAATTTGGTCGAACTATCATTTAAAAATTTGCGGGATTTCAAATTTTTCTCTGAGGAGCAATTGTCTGTGAATTTGAACTGTGCAAATCTCGCATGCAAAGGCAGGTGGTAATAATACGTGAGGATATTAATTTTCTGATCACTTTTTCAGGATACTTGGTCGCTTTTATGAATTTGATCAAGTGTAAAATGTCCGAGGCTGATAAAATTCAGTAGACGGAATACATGCTAGGAGTGCATCACCTGATGTGAATCTAGCATTAGTGTTTTCGGAGATCAAAATTGCGGGATTTCAAAATGTTTTGTTTTAAAATGACTGAAACTCATCGAAAGCGGTCCTATTCCGTCACTTCTGATTCCTTTTTTCTGTCATTTCACCCGCAGGGACATAGATCTCTTTCTAAGGGCGCCTATGATTAGCAGACGGCAAGAGACTTAAACACTAAATTTATGTTTTGTGCCTCAGGTAAAGAAAGACGTTGAAGAAAATTGAGTAATTACAGAAATTGATCTTTGCAATTCGGCGTTTTTTAAACACCGTAATTTCTACAAAAAAGTGTAAAGCTGGAGAGCGGACATTGTTTTTTCTCAGACACTTTTCCTTCTTGGAAATTTTCTATTTTGAGACAAAATTTTATTTGCATAATGTTACATAGCATAAAAAATATAAGACATACAAAAATGGAAAACTGAGAGATATATGGATTTGAAGAAGATTTGCCAGAAAGATCCATCGCGCTGAATTTGATGATAGTTGGGAGGAGTATCTAAAATATCCGACTATAAATCACAAGTTTAATTGTGTTCCAAAGGATGTTTATACATTTTTAATGTTATGTGAACAGTCTTTAGTTTGAAATTATGGCCATAAAGCACATCAAATAAAAAATTTCATCGAATATAATACGGAAGATATGAATTCAAATTTTCAAAAATATTTATTCATTTTCGTCGGGTTTCGTCGAAAATTTCTCTATATAAATTGCATTTCATTCAGTTTTTACGGAGAAATTTGATAAAGTGTAAATTTATTAAGAAAAACTTTCGACAAAATTATTCAAAAATTTCATACAATCCTAAATGTCTTGAATCTCACACATACTTAATTTTTAACAACTAAAAACAATCTTCTATCAAAGCGCTGCAAAATGCATACTCAAAATTTGTATAAAATAACATATGTCATCAGATTCTATCTGTTTTTCTCAATTACTAAAAACCATACCTTTATCAAGGAGTCGGCGAAAAGAGCGCAGCCCAGCAAGCCCCTTGGCAAGTTCCAAACGAACTGTTGCATGCAATGATTGCGGCCGGCGTTCCGAGACCAGCCGTGACGGTGCCGAACACAGCTCCAGCGGCCGCATAGCACGCGGCGACGAGTGCGGCACATCCGGCTTGACATATTCCATAAGCAGCTGGACCTCCAGTCACTGAGCCGATGAAGAGCAGAATCAAGATCGCTGATGTCGACATGTCTGAAAGTAAAGCATTATTTTAAAAGGGCTGAACACGGACATATATTCTTTTCATGAGCGAGGCTATAAAAGAAACTTTGAGATAGATCAAGAGAGTTAGAAAGCTTTCGTTTTCATGAACACAAAAGGTAGGGAGAGCTCAAGAGCTTTCAAACCCGAAATGGTGAAGAATCAGGTTTCTCGGTAATGGGAATCCGCAGTGATATAGGGGTGCTCAGAGGTCAAACCAGAAGCAGAGGAAGTGCAACTGAATTAGCGAAACGACTGCCGCTATAACTGATTACGACGACTGAAAATTGCCTAAGAGGCGTCCTATTTATGGTGCCCAGTAGACCCGCCCAAAATGCTGAGCAGTCGGCCTGGCCGGGTACACCAGGCTGTGCTGGGCTATGGCAAGCTGTGCTACGCTCCTTTTCTCTAATTATAGGAAAACATAATTCGGTTTCGAAATCTGAATACAAAGCAAGCGAATGTTTTGTACAAAATTTGGATGTTGTTTTGAAAGCGGCTCACAAGGAAATCCGGAAGTAATGGGCCTGTTTTGAAATAAATTTAGCCCAAAAGGGCAAATGAAAGGAAAGACAGTTTTGTAAAAATACAAAGAAACGGCACGGAAATGTGTGACCCATTACTTTCATAACATTGGGGAAGAGGACTGCAGAAATAGGAAAGCTTTTCAGCCCAACAATAATAAAGTACGAACAGAGTTTCAATCAGATGGTTATTTAAAAGCTAAAATGGGAAAAACATAAAATTTCGCAATAAACGAAAATAAGATAAAAATGGGAATAACCGAGTCAATAGTTTGGCCTGAAAATCAATTCTGTCTGCATCATATACAGTCGAACACCCGATAAGACCCCGGATAATGCTGACCCATCCCCCTGATAACGCTGATTTTTTCCGGTGCCGGATTCACGTTTCGGGCCGTGCTAAAAGTGACAAAAACCCCTTCTGTGTTATTGTGATAACCGCCGAAGGCGGCGGCAGAGATAATTTTGTAGAAAAATTTTCCCATTTTTTGCCAAAATTTAGCTAAAAGTAGCTAAATTTTAGCTAATTTCGATATGTAAGACCTGCAATTCCGATATTTAGTAATTCGGACGTTGGTACCGAAATAAATTGGTTTTGCTAGCAATATTCTGCTGTACGTATTTCATCGACAAAGAAGAAACTTATGAAAAGCGTTTCTGCCGAAACAGTTTCAATTATGAATGATGCCAAAATTTACAAACGTCAAAACAAGTGACGAAATAATGTTTACGATATCAAATTAAAGGCGCAACAGAAATATGAAATGGGCGAAAGAATCCAAATTATAATGTAAACAGAAACAACCAAATTGTTTTGTGTTTATGGAAGCGTTTACGTGTGATTATGAAAACAAAAATTAATATTTCCGTTCCATTTAACAAGCGAACAAGCGAATCGTCGGAGTGGCCAACGACAACAAAATTGGGGATGTTGTTTTCTTTTACTCATGTAGCCAAAATATTAATAGAAGGGAAGGAGAATCGGACAACATTTCCCCTCCAGAGAAGAAGGAGTTGAAGCAAAATGTGCCGGAAAAACACAGAGATAGACAGAGAGACAGTCAGACGGACAGAATCCAGCGCTTTTACATAAGACCATTCTTAGCTTTGTGGGAATTAATAGTTTTAGTATTAGAAATGGAAGAAAATAATGAAATGAAAATTTTCTTCAAAATTCTAACGTTACATTACACATCCTTTGCCGACTCATTTAACAGAAATGATCAATTTTTTCTCTCCATGAAATTCAATTTTCCATTCTGTTTCATATTAATTCATGACTATGCTCCATGATGTTTGTTTGTCCTGTTAGAACCATGAAAATGTCCACAAAGTGCATGCGTGGGTGTGGTGGCTCTGGAATTAGAGCACAGAAATATAAATGGTCGGACTTGGAAGATGATAGCGTAGGATGTGTTTGTGATCATGTGAGTTGAATTTTAGTTTCAAAGTATTTTGTGCAGACCTCTATAGAAATTTATCTCTGATTCAATTTGAGGTTCCACTGCTAACTTTGATAAACAATTTTCTGGAAAACGTGAATCCTTGATTTTAATTAGCAAACCCGCCAATTAGCAAATTTTTATTTGCTAAAGTAAAAGAAAGTGTGTTTTTTCAATGTTTCTGAGAAATTTGGTACTACGATTTGCTAGTTTTTTTCATTCTGTTCTACTAGTATTAGTTCTAATAGTATCTAGTATTATCCATTTTGAAAGGTTATCCAGTTTTTCGCTATATTAAACCGTAAAAATCGAAACCGTAACAATTTCATTTTTTCAAAATTTCTCCATATTTTGATTCGTTACACTAAATTTTCGATCAAAATAGTATTTTTGCCGTACGATTTCGTGAACAGTAACTGGAGTTTTCCATCCTGGAAGAAGTTTTGTAATCATTTTGCCATATTATTAATCATCCGAATGGGCTCTAGTGTTGTTGAAGGGCCTAACAAGTACCAACACTTTAAAGTTGTTGGAAGATTTTGTGATGAACGAAAATAAAATGCAAACTTTTCGTAACGTAAAAATTGTTTACAAATTTCTATTTCGAAATTTTGAACAAATCGAATATCCTCCTCGCATGTTCAAATTAAAGTGCCAGTTTTCGTTTCTAAATATATTTTTAACACAAATATAAGTATAAAGTATCCTGTTAAAGATATGAGTTTGCGATTTTGTTTTAAGGTATGGCTACATCAAGCAATATTTGATGTGTGGTGCTTTATTTTATTGCGTCATATTTCATTAGTTTGCTCCAGCTCATTGAAAATTTGTAAAAACAGCAGGAAACTACGTAAAAAATTGGGATAGAGTCATCAATATCAGATTTATGACTCACATAATGAAAACAACTCCAAAATTGGACATTAAAAATTGCCCAAAATCCGATGCAATGTCAGAGAAAGTGAAAAGAGGAAAGAAAGATTTGTCATCAAATCTGATCAAACAAATGTTTTATCAAATCCGATGCAATAAATCCGATGCAATTGCATCGCAGTGTACTATCTGACTTTCTCTGACATTAAATCAGATTTTGGACAATTCTTAATGTCCAATTTTGGAGTTGTTTTCATACGTGAGTCATAAATCTGATATTGATGCCTCTATCCCAATCTTTTCGGATATTGATCTTTACCGATCTTTTCGAAAATTATATTTTTTTCAACCTCCAGACTCTTTAACTCTTCGTTGCCCAGCCGTGGGAGACCCCCGTATGCCCGTCCGTAGGATTTTGCTGATTTTTGGTATACAGTGCCCATTGGGGTCCCTAATAATGGGAAAAATATTATTTTTTTGAAATTCGACGATTTTCCTATATTTTCAGACCGTATGATACATCATACACTGGGCACCACTCGGGTCAAACGCTCCCTTCATGCCCAGTGTATGGAAATCCATGCACAAACTAATTTTTACGTAAATAATACATCCTGTTGGGGGGGGTTCTAAAGCAAAAGTTGCTCATAAGGATCTGAAGAGCAACTTTGCTCTTGGAACCCCCACGCTAGATGCGCACTTGCGCAAAATGTCGACCTCGATAAGCTGGGCACAAGGGGAGCATTTGACCCGAATGGCGCCCCGTGTATGATGTATCATACGCTCCGAAAACATAGGAAAATCGTCAAATTCCAAAAAATAATATTTTTCCCGTTATCAGGGGCCCAAATGTAACGGGAAAATATTATTTTTGTGAAATTCGGCGCTTTTCCTATGTTTTCGGAGCATATGATACATCATATACTGGGGGCCATTCGGGTCAAACGCTCCCCTTGTGCCCAGAGTATCGAGGTCGAGATTTTGCGAAAGAGTGCATCTCGCGCGGATGTCCCAAGAGCAAAGTTGCTTTTCTCAGCCTTATAAGCAACTTTTGCGTTGGGACCCCCGCGCGAGATGCGTTATTTACGTGAAATTTGGGTTGTGTATGATACATCATACACGGGGCACGAAGGGAGCGTTTGACCCGAGTGGCGCCCAGTGTATGATGAGTCATACGCAAATAAAAATCATGATTTTATGGAACTTTTTTAAAGAAAGTATGTATTTTTTTAATTTGGATGTAAAATATAAGTCCTAATTACATAGAAACCATAAAGAACTAGTTGTTGGCGTTAGAAAATATATAAAATACGGTTCTCTGAAGTGAGCCATGTTTCGGACAACGCGAGGTGGTCGGAAAAAATAATTCAAAAATATGAAATTTTAAAAAGCACAAATGACAAATTTGTTATAGATCGATTAATTGTGACACAAAGAATATAACTAAACAAAAAGAAGTATATTTATGTTTCACATTATAAAAGAAAATCAAGAAAATTCGCTGCGTATGATGTATCATACTCTGGGAACGAATGGGGGTCACCAAAAGCGTATGAACAGTCATACTCTGGAAAATGAAGAGTTAATGCGAAAAATCTAGAACTTAAGCAGACTGAATTGCAACATATACACAATTGTTTATAAACACATGAATACATCGATTAATCAATACAATCTTATGTTGCGATTCACCTTTTATTACACCATAAAGCAAAATTGTATCAAACACACAAAATGTAATCCTAGTTCTTTATATGAGACTGATTGTTCTGTCACTAATGGCAACAGTTACATGACGAATCAGTTTCGTTGGTCGTGTCTTTTCCTTCGTCATTCGGTTTCTCAAAATCATTGCTATTGTGCGCTTTGACCGGAACTGGGTTTTGTTCAATTGGAATCGTGTGCCCACGGCAATGCTCTAGATTATATTAATTTTTAACAAAAGTTTCATCTGAGAAACTACCTGTCTCATTTTCGTCTTGTTCCCAAGTTGATGGATCATCCCAGACACGAGGCTTTACATAGATGCAACAGCTAAAAAGTAGCAATATTGATTACTAAAATAAACTTCAAGCGACTTTGGCGCATGGTGGGGAAATTCGATAAATTCAAAGGAAGGCTTTATCGAAGCTAATCGAATTTATTTGCAGAGCAATCCGTTTGGGACCACCATCTGTTTAAAAAATATTTTACAAAACCATGGAATTTTGACGAGAAGTAAAAAATCTGATTGTGCCAATGGATGGAGCTTAAAAAGTTGGTATATAGTGATAATGATCAGATTTTGCATTTAGTTGGGAAAATTTCGAGAAATATTGAGAAGAATATTTGCATAGTAAAACTAGTTGCAAATTTTAACTTCAGTTTTTCTCGAAATTTTCTCAACTAAATGCAAAATTGAGGAAAAGCGAAAAATCTGATTGACCAATGGCTGGAGCTTAAAAAGTTGGTATATAGTGATCATGATCAGATTTTGCATCAAGTAGGAAAAATTCGAAACTAGACTAAAATTGGCATAGTAAAACAAATTTTATTTGTAAAAGCGTTTTTGACGATATAAAGAGAAAAATTGGACGTGAACCTTTTCGATGTCACTGATTCGCCTTTTTTTGTCACTGATTTGGTGTCACCGATTCGCCTTTTTTTGTCACTGATCTGATTGTCACTGATTGACCTTTTTTTGTCACTGATTTGCCTTTTTTTTTGTCACTGACCATATTTTGTGCGTTAAACGTTCGGAAAATTCCGTAAATGTCTTCACGGTATCCCAAATTGCTGTAAAATCTAATTTTTACAGTTAATCATGCTTGGTGCTATTTAGGTTTCTGGTACTTTTTGATTGCGTCATAAATTTTCGCCGTTTTTGCATTATTGACGTTTTTACCAAATTGTACTATGCTTGACGGTGAAAGACGCTAAAATAGATCGCCTAAGGTGAATTATGCGGTGAATGTGCGTTTCATTTTTTGTTGTCGACAATTTCTGCGCAGCGGGCTCTTAAGCCAAATTGGCTTGTTTGCCCTTATAAGGGTTGTTCGGGAGCTTAAGCCTAAGATTAAGTCCCTTAGGCCCCATATTGTTCGGGGCCGCAAGCCTAAACTCTTGTATGGCGCCTTATAAGGGTTGTTTTAGCCTAAAATAGAAATCTAAACGTCGACATTAGAAAGCCAATTTTTGAAAATAGAAAACGATGCGCCATTAGAAGCCAAAAAGGTCAAAATCTTCTTCTACCGGTTTTTCCCAAGTTTCACTAGCGTCAACCGCTTGCACGTGGACAGCAAAAATCAGGGAGAGAAATAGCACCTTGAGTCAAATTCCTTGAGAAGACAAACAAAACTGGACACTTAATCCTTCCATTTACATGACACGAAGGTTTCCAGTAAAAAGTTATTGGAAACCTTCGTTTTACCATCGGACGTGGTTAATTGCAACAAAAAACAGACACCTAATGGAAAAATAACCGAAAATTTAAATACTACATGAAAATATTAACAAAATTACCCTTATAAGGTACTTTTGTGGTAAATTTAGGTACTTTTTATGGGTTTTGAGCAAAAGCTACCTGAAAATGGCAAAAAAGCAAATCAGTGACAGAAATAAGGCAAATCAGAGACAGAAATAAAGCAAATCAGTGACAAAAATAAGGCAAATCAGTGACATCAGATCAGTGACAACAAAAGGCAAATCAGTGACATCCCAAAATCAGTGACAAAAAAGAGGCGAATCAGTGACACAAATAAGGTTTACGTAAAATTGGAGTGAAAAATTTTGGTAATCGACAAACATTGTGTGTCTCAAATTTTTTCGAATTTTTCCTACTTGATGCAAAATCTGATCATGATCACTTTATACCAACTTTTTAAGCTCCAGCCATTGGTCAATCAGATTTTTCGCTTTTCCTCAAAATTCCATGTTTTTGTAAAATATTTTTTAAACAGATGGTGGTCCCAAACGGATTGCTCTGCAAGACTTAAAATACGGCTTAATATGTGTGAAATCACAGCAAATCATAGATGACTAAAAATATTTTGAGAACAAAAATTTTTTGATATTAAAACGAAATTTTTAATAGAGTATAACAGAATCTTAAGTTGACATACCAATTGCTCTTAAGACGTCCCAAGTGCTCATTATCGATAGTGTCTGGCGTAAATGTGACACGGCGATGTGGCTTTTCCGGCTCCTGTTCTTTTTGCTGAGTCTCGCTAGGAGGTGAGCGAAGGCGCAGAACTAACGTTGCAGGTTGGGTACTGCTGGCCGTATCCGTTGTATCCTTATCTTCATAGATTACAGTGCTTCGAGAATTCATTGTTCAATAATTTTAGCCTTAATAAATAAAATTTAATACGATGCCTCAAATAAATTCACACATTTTCTGCAAAATGAAATTAGTTTTTAATTAAATTTGTCAAAATGTGTTAAAATTGGTTGACAAAAATGTTTCGTAACAACAAATTTAAAAACAAACAATTTCGAATTGCGAAATCATGAATTTGATATCCATAATTACGGAAGCACGCTTTATTGCATCAGAACGGGGTAATGGAATAGTTGAAACGGGTAAAGTTTTAAGCAATTAAATAACAAAAAATCAGGATAGAAATTTGCAAAAAAAATGAATTAATAATTAACAAAAAATATTAAGGCTAGCCTTACAATAGAGATTGATGAGTGATTTGCAAGTTAGCCTATTTTGTCGTATGTCGGGTCTGTTTTTGACCACTAATTTTGGCGTTTCAGGGGGTCGGTTTAGTCCCCAATTTTTTTTTGATTTATGAAAAAGGTGTTATTTTCGCGAAAATACGTCAGAATTTGGCACATTTTGGCACGGCCGATAGGGGAAAAATGTGCCAAATTCTGACGTATTTTCGCGAAAATAACACCTTTTTCAAAAATCAAAAAAAAATTGGGGACTAAACCGACCCCCTGAAACGCCAAAATTAGTGGTCAAAAACAGACCCGACATACGACAAAATAGGCTAACTTGCAAATCACTCATCAATCTCTATGGTAGCACGGCCCTAACGTCATTGTTTTGAGTTTGATTGAATGCAGTTCGCCATTGCTTTAACTTAAAACAATGCAAACAACTTCAAATTCTAGAGACAACAATAGTCATTTAAAGATTTTGAATGACTATTGTTGTCTCTAAAGTTGGAATGATTTGTTTCGTATTTCGAAAATCATTTCGTATTGAGATCGTCGACGTATCCTTACAGTACTGGAATTCCATAGATCTCCTTATAAAATACAGCCCTTTACTTAAAAAATCCTCTAAATTTCCTGATCGATACTAGCACCTTCATGTACTTTTTGGATAATACGGTTTACTGCCTCTTCTCTATTCTCATGATTGATTCTTCATTGATTTGAAATCTCAAATTCAATTTGAACATAAAGGGAATTGCCGCCAAAATTGAAATTTTAGCGAAACGCCATAGCATTTCGTAAGCTATCAGAGCAATGGCAGCGGGAAAAGAAAGAGAGAAAACAACGAAATAGTGTTATCGCAGGGTGATCGTGGCGGAACAACGATTTTTGGCGCAAAGCAGTGAAATGGTAAAATCAATCATGAGAATAGGGAAGAGGCAGTATGTGATTCAGAGTTTAGAAGAATCGGGATTTGACATTTGGACATAAATAAATGATGAAAATCACATTTTATAAGCCAAAATGTATACCAATTTTATGCAAAAAGTTGAAGCATTGGTCTTTGATCATATGATTTACGGTTAGTGCAATATTAATTGAAGCGTGCTTTACAGGTATTTGCTTTGGTTCCATGGTGGCTTGTTCCCTGAAGAAAGTCCTACGATGCATTTTCTCACGACGCTACTCCCTCATAACGAACACCGTGTGCTATATAACTCTTCTCGGAACTGCCGACGTTGCACAGCAAATGCTCAGCGGTGCTTCTCTATTTCCAAAGGACCAGTGCAATTCGCCGCCGGAGTCAGGAGACGCACAAGCACAATGCAAGCCCGAAAAAAGCGGAGGCACTCAGAAGAATAATGCCAAATCTGTGGATTGGCTAAGGGTTCGGCGCGTGGCATCCGTTGGTCTAATCACAGGTATTGGCTCTTTAAACGGTCTATTGCTTTCTCGGATAACATCCCATTTTTTATTTTGGCTGACTTTTTATTCTGAAAATTTCCTGGATATAAATAAGACTGTAGGTAGAGTTTATATACATTCTTCTACAAGGCCTACATTGTAGATCCTATGGAAGAACTTAGATCACGGGAATTATAGTATTAGAAATAGGCCGGGGAACGATCACTGTGGGAAAGGCTCATTTTGAGAAACGGAACTTATTGAATCGAAAAAGTCTCTTTACCGTTTAAATGGAGATTATTGCTAGGCTAAAGTTCAGGACGCTCCATACGACTACCAACATTATTTGCAGGTCCTATGAATACATTCTGGTATCGATTTCTTGATCGTGTTCTTGTTCCCGGACCTGTATCGCCGCCTCAGATATGCAAGAAGGTTATAGTCGACATTCTCAGTTCTCCAGCTTTCGACTCAGTGTTCATCGTTACAGTAGCCATGCAAGAAGGCAGTACTTTTGTCGAAGGCTTGACTGAATATACTCAGAAATGTAGAAAAATTTTTCTGCTCAATATGTCGGTATGGATTCCAACGCAGACTATAAACTTTTGGATGGTCCCGATACGATTTCGAGTGCTTTACGTAATGTCCGTCTCCTTCGTATACAATTGCATTCTGACATATATCAAACACAAAGACAGCGACATCCATGGAAACTCCAAATAGCAAAATCCAAACAAAAGTGCAATAATATTACAAAATATATTTTGTTTTATAACTGAAACTTGTGTATTATTTTTTGTGCAATTAGTTTGTATGGTAATTAATTTTAAATAAACTTCAGGAAGTCCACGAAACAATACATTTCCTAGCGTTCCATTTTGTAGAATTATTTTTGGTTTTTAAAAAGCAAGACACTGAATGGAAAATGAACAAAAATGCTGAATGCACAAAAAACTAGTGAAAATAAAACAAAGTTTTCGTAAGGTAAAATTTGTCTTCAAATATTCTACTTCAAAATTTCTCGAGAAAATCTGAAACTTGAAATAACGCAAATTACTGTAGGCTAGTGATCTGTCAATCAAACATTTTGAATGCCAAATCTGTTGTGTTTACATTCACTTCCATTTGTTTTCGTCGCCTTAATTTTAGTCTGGGAATTTAATCTCTGGATTCATAAACCTTTTGCGCTTTATTGTCGCGATTTTAAAACATTTCACAGTTATGGGCGAGCCTTTCTGAAGAGGGAAACATAAGCGTATAGCCAATTCGCGCGCCAAATGAGCGTTTGAAAATTTAATTATTGTTTCGAGGGATATGCGGCGTTTCCAAGGGGGTTCGAGTCAATATGATGAAACCCCTCCATAGTAAATCGACCCCGCTGAGTCTAAATCCAGGATCAGATTTGAACGTTGATCTTTGATTTTTTAGCTTTTCCGTTTAAAATTTTGACTTTTCCAGCATTTAAAGGGAAAAGTTCAAAGATCAAAGTTCAAATCTGATCCCGGATTTAGACTCAGCGGGGTCGATTTACTATGGAGGGGTTTCATCATATTGACTCGAACCCCCTTGGAAACGCCGCATATCCCTCGAAACAATAATTAAATTTTCAAACGCTCATTTGGCGCGCGAATTTCCCTCTTCAGAAAGGCTCGCCCATATTTAGGACGTTTTGCTTCAGTAATCTGACTTTCTGCATTGAATTACGTTTATGTGTTATTTATCGTCCCCCACGCTTACATTGCCACAGTGATCTGACGGAACAACTAAATTTCTTACAAGAAACTATTTCTGGAAACTTTGAGCATTTATGTGTCGGGGACTTCAATTTCCCTGCTATTAAATGGAATTCCCCTATTTTCAATCAAAAACTCCCAACCTTTGATGAAATCTTTATCGACTTTGTCAAAGCCAACAACTTACTTCAATGCATCCCATTTCCATCTCGAGGTCCAAATTTCCTAGATTTACTCTTTTCTTCCCGTCCTAAGCTTGTTTCTGGGGTATCGGAGCAAAGCCCTTTTGGGTACTACAAAAAGTCCTCAGATCACTGTGCTGTAAAATTCCATGTCAATTTCCATGTCTTGTCGCGTCCTCACTCTGCCCCAGCAGGGTTGTTCCGAGTCACCGTAGTTCGAGTTTCGAGTCAAGTGGAAAAGAAGGGGCGCACACGACCAGCCAATCAGCGAGCGAGGGACGCACGAAAGAAGAATAGAGAGACGCGTACGACCCAACGCGCGCGCCAACTCAGCTGACTGACACGCACGCGTCTCTCTCTTCTTCTTTCGTGCGTCCCTCGCTCGCTGATTGGCCGGTCGTGTGCGCCCCTTCTTTTCCACTTAACTCGAAACTCGAACTACGGTGACTCGGAACAACCCTGTGCCCCAGTTGACACTCCCAAACGACGAGCCTGGCTTAAAGCCGACTATAATGAGATTAACACTTTCCTTCGCAGTGTCAACTGGGTGTCAGAGTTCAGTGTGTGTGCTACTGTTGATGAGATTTATAACAAATTTATGTTAATAATACATCACACATTTGACAAATTTGTCCCAAGCACAATAGCCCAATCCACAATCTACTACCCTAAGCACATACAAAAACTCCTTGAGTATAAAGCGTCTTTATGGCCACGCCTAAAAGATGCAGCAATACACAAGAAATACCTCACATGTACTCAGAAACTGCACAGCGAAATTCAGCGCTACTTGCGCAATCGCGAAAACAAGAAACTTTCGAAAATGAACACTAAGTACGATTTCGTTAAAGCTTTTCTGAAGACTAAAACAGCCAAAATCTCCACCCTTCTACCAAAGCCAGAACTAGCACTATTCTCAAACCAAGACAAAGCAGATGTTCTATCCAGAACATTTGAATCTCACTACACCACAGGTTTCATACCAATATTCGACATTGCAGACTCAACACTGCCTAAATTAAACTTCTGTGAAGCTACAACGCATCACATCACTGAAACATTGAGTCATCTTAAAAACCATTTTGACAAGTCTCCGGATGAAATTCCTAGTTACTTCCTCAAGAAGTGCAAAGGGTCATTGGCTTTTCCATACAATACATATTTTCGTATTCTTTGATGACGGGTTCCATTCCAGAAGTTTGGCGAAAAGCCATAGTTATTCCCATTCCAAAAGTTCCAAACTCCACTACCCCCAGCGATTACCGCCCAATTTCTATTCTTTGCCCCACTTTAAAAGTTATGGAACGAGTCATTTATGACTGCCTCCTTAAACACTTTGAGACACACCAAATCATACCAGCTTGTCAACATGGTTTTAGAAAGAAACACTCAGTAACAACTCAACTCATCGAAAGATTTGAAGATTTTTCTTACGCACTAGAGCAAGGCCACTGGGTTGACGTAATTTACTTTGATTTTTCTAAAGCCTTTGACACTGTCCCCCATCTAAGATCTCTTGCTAAACTCGAAAGTGCAGGGATCTCTGGTTCCTTGCTTGCATGGATCAAATCCTATCTTAGTGAACGTTCATTCCAAGTAATCTTAGATGGAAATCTTTCTGAAACCCAACCCGTGAAAAGCGGAGTTCCCCAAGGATCAGTTTTAGGATCACTGCTTTTCCTATTCTACATTTCAGACCTACCTTCCTTTTGCAACATTCCTAGGGTCACCACAAAACTCTTTGCGAACGACCTCAAAGCTTATTGCATTTCTCCCCCAAACAATCTTCACTTTACCAGGCCCCTTAAGCAGTTTATTTCCAAACTCCAAGATTATTGCAATAGGAACGGGTTAAAAGGAAACTCCCTCAAATTTCGCACTATGCATCTGGGTAAAAGAAACCCCTCCCTACCTTACTTTATTGAAAACACCGAAATTCCAAACATTGAAGAAAATGAAACGGTACATGACTTAGGTCTGCTCTTTTCGCCAACCCTTAAATGGGACAAACACATAGACAATATTGTCTCAAAGGCTCGTAGGACATCATTCACAATTCTCAAGTCTATCAAGACTCATTCAACAAGTACACTTGTCCAACTTTATGTCACCTTTGTCCGTCCTTTGTTAGAATTCTCGTCTAGTCTGTTTAACCCCCATTCGATCAAGAACATTGGGAAAATTGAAAGGGTCCAAAAACAATTTCTACGAATAATTTTCAAGAGATGTAATTTTGGCAAAGAAATCCCCGAGTATGTTGATCTACTGAAACTCTATGAACTACAATCACTTAAAGACCGTAGGCTAAAAGCAGATCTCATTTTGTTTACAAGTACATTGTTGGGATTATTCCCTTTCCACAGCAAAATGCATTCACTTGCATTCCATCTAAGACTCGTGGAGACAAATTTAAGTTCCACACCGCTGCGGTCAAAAACCAAATACGATTCCACTCCTTCTTTGTTCGAATTTCTGCTATTTATAGCAAATTACCCCCAACTATCCGTCAGCTAAACTATCCATCATTTGTGAACCAATTGGACTTAAAACACCTAAATCACCCACCTTTGAACATTACATCTTCCCCCTTTCCCGAATCAAGAGAATGACTTGTTTAGCAAAACCACGATAAATATGTACTTTACCTTGCTATATTATTTCATGCATGATTAATTTAAATTGTCATTGACTATTGAATTGTTTTGTCTTTATTGTCCTTCACCTTGTCTATATACCCATCGCGCCAAGAAGTGCAATAAATTATTATTATATTATTATTTAAAAAAAGAATTGAGGTTACAGTGAATGTTTTTTGAAATCCCGCAAATTCTGCTAAGATCCATCAACGGAACAGCCCTGTTAGCGCCCGGAAAACTCAAATCAAATGTTTTGAAAGACAGAAATTGTCTTTTTTATTTCAAATTTTTCGGTATGTTGATTCTTTACGCAAAATTTTCGAACAAAATAGTATTTTTGCAGTACGATTTCGTAAATAATAATAAAAGTTAGTGGAGTTTTCCATCCTGGAAGAAGTTTTGTGATCATTTTGCCATATGATTCATCATCCGGATGGTTATAGCGGTGTTGAAGGGCGCAACATGTACCAACGCTTTAAAGTTGTCCAACACTTTTAAAGTTGTTTACCAACAAGTTGTCGAAGATTTTGTGATGAATGAAAATTAAATAAAGTTTTCGTAACGTAAAATGTGTCTTATAATTTCTATTTCGAAATTTTGAAGAAATCGAATGTTCAAATTAAATTCTTCCTTGCCATTTTACAACTTATTCTGCTAAGCTTCCAGTCCAACAAAGCACTTTCTGTAGCGTGCGAATGATTTTCGAAATCCTGCAAATTACTGTAGGCTAGTGATCTTTCCATCAAACAGTTCGAATGCCAAATCTGTTGGCATTTTTCAATTTTAATTTGATTCGAAATATATTGTGAAAGTTTGAAACTTTAAATGGTTCCGAGTTTTGTCCAAGCTAAATCCCAGAAATTGGTTCCTATTCAGACCTGAGAAAAGGAAATTATGGCTTTATCGGCGACGGAAATCTGCTGCCTTTTACCCGAACGTCGATTCATTAGCATTTTCCAGACTAAATCGATTAGTTTTACTTTCGAAAGAAACGGAAGTCACTTTGAATACAGTCTTCCCTCTCTAATCCGGCAGTTTTTCTTTCGTTTCACTAGGGTGCGCCGGATTAGAGAGGGTGCATTCTATTTCATCGGCGTGATTACGCTGTCTGCATCGCACTATTTTCTGCCTTTTCACCCCAAACTGAAAGTTCCCTTCTATCCAGTTTTGGCCATTGTGTTATTCATTCGTTTTCTTTGTGTCTAGAAAAGTGGATCGTAAACACTCGCCTCTGAAACTAATCACGCTATTACCAACTAACCAATTTGGCTAGTTGGTAATGGCTATTGTTAGTTTCAGAGGCGAGGGAACAACGCATTACTTTGTCTACCTCGCCTTCTTTTGGCAGACAAAAGGAAATAGTGCGCACAGACAGCGTAATCACGCCGATGAAATAGAATGCACCCTCTCTAATCCGGCACACCCTAGTGAAACGAAAGAAAAACTGCCGGATTAGAGAGGGAAGACTGTATATTTCTTCGTTTGATTAAACGCATTCACAGTTTTTGTCGGTTGTGTTTGCGCATTAATTAATTCGCTGCTATATTACTTATTTTGTTTATATTTCTTCATTTCAGTAATCGATAACTGCTAAATCGCTGCTAACCGAAAAAGTAATGGATTTCAACTCTATGGAAGCGCTCCTGGCGAAAGCGGAGGAGATGCGTCAGCGACTTCTCAAGTAAGTTTTCGATTTCCTAGATGCTTTATTAGAGTTCATACAGGAATTACGCAAAGTACTCAAGATATCAAACCCATTAGCTGATTCCGTCCGTAATAGAAAAGCCCCTTGGCGAAGCCAATGACTAAGTTTTTGCAAAATTTGTTTTGTCCAAAAAGGAGCTGTAATTTGGACCCAAATCCGTCGACTCCGAAAAATTTAAGGCTTTTCCTAGGTTTTTCCCGGTTTTCAACCTCCAAACATTATCGCAGAAATTAGGGGTCGGCAAAATTCGGCGAGCCCGAGCTTCGAGCCTGACCGACCCAGGCTCGGGCTCGGGCTCGACATGATTCCGGATTCACTTGGCGAGCCCGAGCTCGAGCCCGAGCCCAGGCTCGGGCTCGGGCTCGCCAATAATGCCGAGCCGAGCCCGAGCTTCGAGCCCGATTTGAATTTTATTTTTTCCCGCCTATTTTTTGGTCATCAAAAATTGGTCTTTTTTGTTGTTTTTTGCTAGTATTTCGTATATTTAATTGAAATAGACAAAACTGAGACGATTCAGTTAATTTTTTAAAATAAAATTTACATGCAAAGTCAAATTTCACCTGTATTTTTCCAAAAAAATTTCCGGGAAAATATCAAAATGTCCAAATTTTTCCATTTTTGCTTATGGTTTTTGCAAAATTTTTCCATTTTTGATGATTTTCATATGAAAATCTTTAATATTTTTAAAATACTTGATGGAGAAGAGATTGACCGCACTGGAAAATTTTTCAATTTTATGCCGATTTGTGATTTTGATTCGAAATTCAAAATTTGCATTCCCGCCCCAAAAATTTTAGATTTTTTCGAAAGTTTTGAAAAATTTGGGAAAATTTTGCAAAAATGGCAAAAAAGAGGTAAAAAATTCAAATTTTTGGAAAAAAATTTGAACTAAAATTTGCACAGAACTTAAATTTTCAAATTTTCGGCTTTTTTAGCTTGAAAATCGGTAGTTTCTGTTACTGAACACGACAATTTCCGTTTAGTAACACTGGCGAAAGAAATAAAAATTAGCGCCCCCGGCGAAATTTATTCGATTTTCTGCCCTGACCCTGTGATTTTCCCTGAAACTGGTCATTGAGTGTTGCTCAAAATGCTCAGCTTTGTCGTATTTCGTCGCATTAGTACAAAGTGAGACGAAAACAATGGAAGGAAATACAAGCCGCAAAAGCGCCGCAGGCAAAATTTTTTGAAAAATTGAGTAGTTTGCGAAAATAAACATTGAAAATTTTGCATGTTCTTCGAAATATTTAGAATTTTTCGCTCTGCCGCGCCCATTGGGCGCGGCTAAAAATGACCGAGCCCGAGCCCGTCAGGCTCGGGCTCGGTGAAATTCCATTTTGGCCGAGCCCGAGCTTCGAGCCCGACCTACCCGGGCTCGGGCTCGGACTCGGGCTCGCCGACCCCTAGCAGAAATATTTAAAATATTCCTAAGATTACTAATTAGAAGACTCAGATCTCAATATTTGTAGTTAGTATTGTAATTAGTATTGTGGTTTTGTGATCGTAAAACATATTTTTACCTGATACAATTGTGTATTACTATTATTATCAAGTCTTTTGGATATAATGTAAGCGCGTATTCAAACATATCCAAATGAGGTAATAATAACTATACTATTAACTTTATTGCTATTTAGGCAGGCAAATAACACCGAAGCCTTCATAAAAACCGTCAAAACAATGCACAAATCTGCTCACTGGAAGAATCCTAAGCTCTACAAGACTACCGTATGCACTCATTGGCGCGACACCGGCAAGTGCAAGTGCGTTTCTTTCACTTACGATGTTTAAAGCTTGATTATGTTAAAACGAATTTTTTAACAATTCATTCGGATAGATTCATAGATTACTTAATATTGAAGCGTACAAATCGTATTTTATTGACTAAACTGTTTAAAATTTATAAAAGCAATTTCGATTCTAAACTATTTAAACTTCTTTCAACAGTTTTCGATGACTAACTTTGTTCCAGATTCCCAACAATCTCTCCACTCGAATATTTCGTTGATATACCCCTTTACTAAAGCGCTGTTATGTGTCACTCCGTCAGGTTTCAGTTAGGTACCTTTCCCAGGTTAGATCGGGGCAAGTGAGGTGTCATTTGAAAGCCCTCAGGCTGTAGGTCCCGAATAAATTGTCAGAACCTAAATTTGAATATTTGAATTCGCGCCAAAACCGAAAAACGTGTTTTTAAGGGTTTTGGCCATGGGAAGTGATGTTTTTTATGTTCCCTATCGATTCCTGAGTCGATTCTGGACCACTTTGCTTTTTACACTTCTTGATTTGGCGCATTTTTGAAAAAAAGCCACTTTTTGGCCAAAAAATCGGGTTTTTTGATGCAAGGTGTCTACGGGTCTGATTTTTGGCACCCGGGGGTTTTCGGATGCGCTGATCACGAATCTGACGTCAGATTCGAGATTTGTTCTCACGAGGTCGTGATATTCTCACCAGGTCTCTCACGAGGTCCGGACTTTCCCGGGGGCTGGAAAGCGGGCGGGGACGGGAAAGCGGGGGGACGGGAAAGCGGGCGGGGATGGGAATCGTTTTGGCATTCGTAAACACAAATGCATGACAAATACATGCGATTGCATGACGAATGCCATCGCTTGCAGAACAAATGTAGACACTTGCATACTGTTTCGCACTTTCACTGCCGCAGCTTGGCGTCACTCGTATAGAAATAATATACAATACTGATGACTACTATTGCCTTTAAAACTGATCTCGCTGATTTCAGGTTCGGTATCAAATGCTGGTACGCTCACGGATTAGAAGAATTGCGCACTCCGTCCAACGGAACAGCCAGTCTGAGCTCCATGGAACAGCTCAGCAGCGCCAGAAGTACGCCGATCATTCCAGACAGTGACCGCTCTTCCGTCTATCAATTCAATGATGAAGCGCAGCGCTATCCGAGCCATACTTTCGATCCATACTTTGACGTGCCACAAAGTTACAACATTAACACCGCAGTATCCTTGAATCAAGGAGGTACTTATTGTTATTGAATTATGATGTTACTTGTTATCATTGTATATATTGTGTCAAACTCCTAGGGATCGGGACCAGGGACCCTTAAGCATGTTTGTACTTGTGATTTATAATGTGTCCTTACGATGTTTAAAATTTGATTATAGTAAAACTGACGTAAACGAAATATTTGAGTACTAGGTTTTTTGCCAGCCTCTACGAGGCCGGAGCCAGTGTCTGTCTCGGTCCAATCCAGCGTTCTTGGGCAGTCCAGAATTGTTCGGCCCGTCCAGCCATCTTGGTGCCGGTCCAGCCTTCTTGAACAGTCCATCGTTCTTGGGGCAGCCCTACCGGGCTGAGTGTTAGCTACTACTCGCGAGTCAGCAAGTCCGGCCTTCTGGGTCAGGTCAATTGACAGTCCAGCCTTTTTAGGGTAGTCGAGAATTCTCGGGGCCAGTCCAGCCTTTACAAAATTTCTTCGGGCAGAAGGTAAGAATGACCCTTCGAAAAATTCGGGACAGAGAAAATAAGCACTGGTAAGAATGACCCTTCGAAAAATTTTGGTCTAAATTTGTCTAAATTTAGCTATATTTTGACCTCAAAATCGGATTCCGCGCAAAAGTTACCCTAAAATAGGTACATAAGCACCCATAAGAATGCACCTCTGAAAAATGGAATAAGCACCCCTAAGAATGAGATTACAAAACGCGGAGAGACAGCACTGAAATACTAGGTAAAAAGGATTCATTCGGAATGTTCATTTTACATATAAACTACTCGTTTACTATTTAGGTAGTCGAGCATTTGGGTTCAATAACCAAATTAACGGCAACTCCTACAGCACTGGATATTTCTCAAGCGCGTCATCGATGGTCGACAGTCTAAATTATCAGCGCAATCTCACTAATCAAATTTATGAGGTTTGTTATGTTTATTGTAATTGAAACAGTACGTTAACACATATGTAATTGAAAGACGTATATTACATCTATTAATAATCATCGTTATACGCTTTAATTCTTTTTAAAGCGTATATAATTATGATAAAAGTTTCGAAAATGAAAACGAAGTATTCACAATGAATAATTAAAGGGTTCCAATTATGGCCCAACTAATTCCTTAATGACTGTCTCATCCTCAAAATACCTTAATTCGACTCCATACTCATATCGAAGTAGATCCCCAAACTACTCATGCATATATAGGAAAGTAAATCGGAAGTTCGTTTTGGCTTAAACGTTTTTCTGATAAATTTAATCGTTTTTTGAATAAATCCGCAGGAATATTAGGCGAACTGTTGGTCTAAACTTTCCACTGAGCTATCCTTGAATGGAGGAATGAATTATTCAATCACTTCGATTTTGAATGCATTTAAGTAATCAAAAGCCGTTCCAAACGATTGATCCCCAATCACATTTTCCACTCAGGACACACATCAAAACATTTTATTAAGATAATTTTTATATGATCAATTTCAGCCGCCTTGCTTCGATTCCAAAACCGAGCAGCCGTTATTCAGCAACAATCCGCAGAACATATGGTCTTACGCTTCCGTCTGTGGTAGAAAGCAAGAAATGTTCGCCAACGAAGCATCGATGTGTCCGCAGAATTTACCGTCCGTGCAAGAGTCTCAAATTCCGTTTGGTCAAAGCTTTCACATGTTCGGTGACAGTTATCCGCTGCAAGGTAAGGAATACGGTACTATCGGCTTATCGGGGGGGGGAATGGATATGGGGGGGGGAATTTTCATACATTTTTATATAGCAAAAAATCAATAGGGGGACCCTATTGATTTAAATTTATTTTCTCAAATACATTTGTAAAAAAATCAATAGGGTACCCCCTATGAATTTTTTTTAAAAATTTCGAAAAAAATTTCCAAAAAAATTTTTTTCTCAAAAAATCCATAGGGGGGACCCTATTGAGTGAAAAAATATTTTTTTGATGACAATTTGTGAAAAAATCAATAGGGTCCCCCTATTGATTTTTTGGCAAAAATTTTTTCAAAAATTTTTTATTATCAAAATACCATAGGGGGTACCCTATGGTATGAAAAATTTTTTTCCTGAAAAATTTGTCAAAAAATCAATAGGGTCCCCCTATTGATTTTTTGCTATATAAAATATATATAGAAATTTCCCCCCCCCCCCCCGATATCCATTTCCCCCCCGATAAGCCGATAGTACCAGGAATACTGTTATCAAAGATATTTTTAAAGGCAAAAAGCCTAAACGAAATTGGAATTTTGCTGACCCTCAATATTTGAGGAGGCGCCGCAGCGGCTAAAAAATATTTTTTTCTGGATTCAGGCCCGCTTAAAACTTCGAGCTGGATCGAAAGTACAAACATAGATATAGTTGTATATATCCTTATAGTAAAATTTTGGGGGGGGGGGGGGGGGGGGGGGGGGGGGGGGGGACAGTGCAAATTCTCTGTCACTATTTTGTCCCGAATTTTTGGAAGGGCCATTCTTACCAGTGCAAATTCTCTGTCACTATTTTGTCCCGAATTTTTGGAAGGGCCATTCTTACCAGTGCAAATTCTCTGTCACTATTTTGTCCCGAATTTTTGGAAGGGCCATTCTTACCAGTGCAAATTCTCTATCACAGCTGTTGAGGGCCGCAGGCCCGAAATAGTCTCATGCTGCTCTACTCCCGAACAACCCTTACTCCCGAACAACAGCTGTTGAGGGCCGAAGGCCCGAAATAGTCTCATGCTGCTCTACTCCCGAACAACCCTTACTCCCGAACAACAGCTGTTGAGGGCCGCAGGCCCGAAATAGTCTCATGCTGCTCTACTCCCGAACAACCCTTACTCCCGAACAACAGCTGTTGAGGGCCGAAGGCCCGAAATAGTCTCATGCTGCTCTACTCCCGAACAACCCTTACTCCCGAACAACCCTTACTCCCGAACAACAGCTGTTGAGGGCCGAAGGCCCGAAATAGTCTCATGCTGCTCTACTCCCGAACAACCCTTACTCCCGAACAACAGCTGTTGAGGGCGGCAGGCCCGAAATAGTCTCATGCTGCTCTACTCCCTAGCGGTTCCTAGCGAAGTGAGGGCCGCGAAGCGGCCCCACTTCGCTAGTATATTGTACTTAAACGACAGATCTGAGCTAGAATCGAAGTTGTAAAACGATGATAAATGAAAAACTGACTCGCGCGCGAATTCAAATGGATATTTTGGATTGGTTTTTTTGCTATATATCGCCAGGATCGTCTCAGACACCCATGGTACCTTTGTAAAAGTTGTTCAGCTCATCGAGCTGTACACGATAGTATACTTTTTACAGGGGGTGCCCTATGTGTGTTAACCCCCAAAAATGTCCATTTGTATTCGCGCGCGAATTTTATGACGTCTCTTGTGCGAATTTCATGACGCATCGTTTTACAACTTCGATTCTAGCTCAGATCTGTCCTTTAGAGGCATTTTTTCTAAACAGTTTTTATAAATTTGAATTTCCATCTCAAACCTTGCACCCAGTCTCAAAACTTTTCTCAACCTGTTATAATTTTATTATAGTAAAGCGGCAAAGCCTGAGTAAAGTTAAAAATGAATAACACCAAAATTCATTACATCTTATAATTTGTATTTCCAGATAACTCTTATCCGAGCCTGAGTTCGCTGAACCAGAAGTCCTTCAATCCTGCGCCGGGAGCTGTGCCTAACGTGAAGCCGAATTTTTAATTTAACAAACAAATATCCTGTTTCTATATGCTAAGCTATTTTAAAATTGAATGCATTTTGTAATCGTTGCTATTGTCTACTTGCGGGAGCTTTATGCTCAATTGTGCAATGTGTCATTTCACCTGATTTTATTGTCATTCCACAAATAAATTTTTAAGTTATGAGTTTTGTCAATATTTAATATGTACAGTTATGAGTTCAGCTAAATCATTAGAAGCAAACATCTTTAAAATGATAAAAATGACTTATGATGAAAGGCCGCAGTTTGAAGTTTCGGAAAATCCACTCTACCTAAGTCGCTGATGTCCGTTCATTCGGATGTCCCACGGCATGTATCACAGTGGTTGGACCACTTTTTGACACTCCCAGACTACAGGCTCGCGAGAATCCCCCATAAATCGGCCACGCTGAGTCGAATGGCGCCAATATTTTTCACGTGTTCACACGTGAGTTACGTGGGTTACGTAAAAGCGCAACTTTCTTAGCCGTGCTCGGATCAGGCCGAGTGATATACCAATCGACAGCCCTCAACGAGCCAAGCAAAATGAGCTATTACCCAGGCCGATCCGACCACGGCTCAGGTAGATACAGGTGCCCGAATCCTGGAATTCGTGGATTAAACCCCGATTTCGCGGCGAAGGCCGCAGCGCCCCACTCTCGTTCTATACTAAAACGTGCATAATTCTCTAAAATGTCCTTTTAGCACCACGACAGATAAAGAGCCATGAACCTGGTCAAACCGGAAAATTCGAATTTTTGGGAAACAGCAGGGGTGGACGAGATTGGTCCGTTTCGGTCCGGTCATACTAACTTTTTTATATTTATGGGACCCAAGGAATGTTTTTATACCACTGTGTGGACAAGTCCCTTAGCTACTAGGAAAAATTGAATTTATATCCATATCGTTCAATTTTCCCAGGAATATGAGACAAAGAAAACGGAGTAAAAAATGCCAAAAATATGACATTTTTGACTGTATTTTTAAATTTCATTTTTGGTTTCACGTTTTTATATAGCAAAGTGCAAGCGCCGGTCCGGTGCGGACCAGCGCCTGCACTTTGTGTGTTTATAAAGAGTTTATAAAAATGCGTTTATACAGAGTTGTGTATAATGTTATGCTGCAACTTCGTACCACAAAATTTTACTCACTTTACTATTAAATTTAAAAATACAGTCAAAAATGTCATATTTTTGGCATTTTTTACTCCGTTTTCTTTGTCTCATATTCCTGGGAAAATTGAACGATATGGATATAAATTCAATGTTTCCTAGTAGCTAAGGGACTTGTCCACACAGTGGTATAAAAACATTCCTTGGGTCCCCTAAATATAGAAAAGTTAGTATGACCGGACCGGACCGAAACGGACCAATCTCGTCCACCCCTGCTGTTTCCCAATTTGCCAGGCGTTGCTATCTTGTGAATCCCCATTGCAACATAAAAATGGCAAAAATATTATTGCTTTGGTAAGAAAGTCTGGCGGTTTTTCAAAACCCATTTTCATTCATCTAGAGCAAAGATCATCGTGAGCGCCATATACCGTTGGATAGCCCATTCATTTCTCTATTAAGCTGGGAAAAAGTTACTTTTCAATTATGGGAAAAATATTATATTACAGTGCCCCAAATGAAATACATCCAAAGTGTTGATTTTTAATTAATTTTTGCAACTTTCATGGATAAAATTCCTAAACTTTCGCCATTGTACAAAAAATTAGTTAGCGGTTATTGTTAGAGTTTTAGCTCTACAACATATTTTTTACAGAATAACTTGTGCTTTCAAATTCTGCGAGATATGAGCGCTTGAAATAGGCACATAAACCGAAAATTCGAAAAAATTGAAATTATCCATTTTTCAGCGGTGTCATTCACTAAAATTGTCATATCTCAGCAACCATCAAACGAAAAAATATTCTGTAAAAGGTAAGTATTAGAGCTGAAATTGCTTTTCGATATTGCACAATAGAATGTAGGATATCCGAGTTTTTCGCATATAAAAGTTATAAAATACCTCGAAAAACGGTAGTCTTAGAATGTTTCACGGAATCATAATTGTATAATAACGTTTTCGGAAGGAAAATAAAACATAGGCAAGTCTACATAGAGAAAAGATTTGGCTATCAAACGGTATATAACGCGAATGAGTAATGTTACATTTTGTAAAAGAAAATTTATAAAAACAAAAAGACAATACTTTCTTGCCAAACCAATACTCCAGAATTATCTATTTTTTAGATTAATTCAATATTTTTAATTCCATTTCCTTGTTCAAAGTAATGCATCTCCTCTCTATAAATTATAGAACGAAAACGTTTATTGAAAGAAATTTGGGTAACATGGAAAATATAGTTTCTGCACAAATAATAATGGCCATTTCAGGAAGAGTCTGAGCTTGAGGAAGACGACGAAGAAGATTTGCCATATCCGCCGTATTTTTTGTGTTTCTTTTGCTTTTTCAGCATTTTCTTTTGTTTCTTTAGCCATTTCTTTCTCTCTTTGTCTGTAGCTAAAACAATAATTTCTTTACAATAATTGTTCGTTTGTCATTCACGGTATGATAAAAGTCGTAGCAGAAGCATTTTTCTAATCAGAGCTAACCAGCATATCCACATTTTTAATCTTTAGTAAAAATTTGAAATATACACTCTGACCTCGTTTATCCGGACCTACACTTATATAGACCCTCGTTTGGCCGGAACGGATTTTTTCCATACAAATTTCCCTCGTTAATCCGGCCTGGATTTTAAAAATTTTGGAGAAAAACAAAAGGATCCTTGATTTGAAAATCTTAAGAATTTTTTTCACAAATTAGAAATTTTTGGGCAAAAATTTTTAATTTTTGGCGCGAATTTGAATTTTTATAAAAATTTTGCTGTTTTGGCCAATTTTTCGCAAATTTTTACTAAAATGACCAAAAATTCGGCCAAAAATTGCAAAATGTATAGAAAAATTCAAATTTGTGGCAAAATTTTTGGGCGCCAATTCAAATTCGAAAAATTTTTCAAAAAACCGAACCTCACTTATCCGGACAGAATCGGCCAGTCCCGATCTGTCCGGATAAACAAGCTCAGACCGTATTGCAAATACCGGTTAAAACAAGTAAAAATTCAAATTAGCGCCTTAAAATCGACCCACAAAAATTTTGTATTGCTAGGAATCTTGGATTCGTGGAATATTTAATGCGCGTCTAAGCAGGGATTCCGTGCGGGACCAATTTTTTTTGTCAACTATTTTACATCATTTCACAAAAAAGCCATTTTTGTGGTAAAATTGTTTTTCTGATATTACTCAACATATCCCAACTTTTAAAGTTGACATATATTGATATCAGTTTTTTGAAAAATTGCCAATTTTTTGCCAAAAAAAGTGATTCTTCAAAAATCTTCGCAAATGTGTCTTTTTGGCAAAAATTGGCAATTTTTCAAAAAACTGATATCAATATATGTCAACTTTAAAAGTTGAGATACCGTAAACTCTCAATTTAACCCCCACCTCTAATTTTACCCCTCCCTCTAATTATGCCCCCTCTGGAGGTCGGATTATACCCCCCTCTAGTTTCCATACATTTTGTATGGATTTTTCGACCCTCTAATTTTACCCCTCCCTCTAATTATGCCCCCTCTGGAGGTCGATCGAATAATTATACCCCCCTCTGATTTCCATACATTTTGTATGGATTTTTCGACCCTCTAATTTTACCCCTCCCTCTAATTATGCCCCCTCTGGAGGTCGATCGAATAATGGTACTTGTCGGTTATCTGTCACACAAAAAGTCAAAATTTCAAAATAGCCTAGTTAGTGCCTTCAAAATGATTGTAAAAGTGATGAGTCATTACTTTATAGTGGTAATTTGTAAGATAGAGGAATAAAAGCAATGACTCATCACTTTTACAATCATTTTGAAGGCACTAACTAGGCTATTTTGAAATTTTGACTTTTTGTGTGACAGATAACCGACAAGTACCGAATAATTATACCCCCGGGGGTTAAATTAGGGAGTTTACGGTATGTTGAGTAATGTCAAAAAACAATTTTACCCCAAAAATGGCTTTTTTGTGAAATGATGCAAAATAGTTGACAAAAAAAATTGGTCCCGCACGGAATCCCTGCTTATGGGCGCCTTAAATATTCCACGAATCCAAGATTCCTAGCAATATAATTTGTTGTCCAATTTCGTAAATTTTTCAAAAATTTAAGAAACAAACCAAAATTTTGACAATTTTCTCCTCTCGATAGCGAGTAGTTTTTTAAATGGAAAATAACAGGCCTCTCCAATAAAAGTCCATTGGGAAGATGCTTGAAAAATAAAGGCACGGGGCTCTAAGTAGACAAAATATGATTATGGAAACGGAAATTATAAAAAAGGAGCGATTAGATTTGTATTTTTGTAACCTCCAAATTTTTAGTGTGTTTCTAATCAAAATCTTACCGAAGTAAGGTATCCCCACTTGCGGTGCATTCAGGTGTGGTCCATTAACGTGTGGTCCACTCAGGTGGGGTGGACCCCCACCGTGCAAACCGTTATTGCCAAAAGCGTTAGCTCCAAAAGTTCCTAACCCACCACCAACAAAGCCGCCCACGCCAGAAGCCAGAAAATTTCCAAAAGTTCCGTTAATACGACCCGGCGGATTGGTTTGGGTGCTCTGTTGTGTCTGAGGCCATGCAGCATTGTTCGGTCGTCCTTGGTTTGGGCGAGGATCAATGTATTGAGCCTGCGGATTAGCATAGGCAAATTGTGGAGGCCCTAAATCCTAACATTTGAAACTTTCTTTTTCAATTATCCATACGGTAAGTCAAAGCTGTGAGTCTCGAGATGAGTCAAGTCTGATAAGTGATTTTTTGACAATAACGTTCTGACGAATATCATTGTTTTATAATAACGTTCGTTCTCTTAACAAAAAATCATACCTGGGGCGCTGTAGCCGGAGGGATTACTCACACCGTTGCCTTGAAATCCCGGCCGTTGAAATCCTTCAGGTGCAGCATTGGGTCTACCGTTATGCTGATCCTGGGGCCAGACATTTGGATGCGGGCCTTGATAAGGCTGGTTTCCTAGATTCAAGAACAGTTTGAAACATAAATATGTTTCATTGTGGATTAAAATGAGAAGTTGTGCTCTTTCTCCGCCATGCATCGAAAATAAAAGTTGCATAAAGTGATTTCAGTATTGAAACATAGCATACACGATCCCCTTAGGGTTTCAGAATAGCGTAATAATTCCATAGGACACCCGCGGCCTCCGCCGCGGACCACGCCCCTAAATCCAGGATTTTCCGGAAGCCATAAATCCCGGTAGTCGCAAAAGTTGTCAGCGATACCGGTACCTATCGACTCCTCTCACCGAGAGGATGCGATTGACGTATCACACGCCCGGATCCGAGCGGCGCAGCGAAAGTTAGCCCATGGCCAAATCCAGGATTTTCCGGATTTCCGGAAGCCATAAATCACGGTAGTCGCAAAAGTTGTCGGCGAGACCGGTACCAATCGTCGTGTCTCGCCGAGAGGAAGCGATTGACGTATCACACGCCCGGATCCGAGCGGCGACGGGGAAATTCTGCTCCGAATGGACGGAGACAGTGCGCCTTAGAGGGACTCGATGTTTCCCCAACGTGTCACAAATTCGGAAAAAGCTGCCTAAGGGTTTACCCATATCTGTTTTTATTTCTGCCAAACAGAACCCGATTCAACCCTGATACTATTGCTTCAGTATAACGAAACAGTCTATACAATGAATCGCAATTAACATCAACCCAATCCACCATTGCAGCTTAAAAAAGTTATCTTTTGAAAATGTATTTTCAGTATTTTTATTTAAGCTTGAAATACATAAATTACCAAAAGTCTGTGTGGGATCGAAGTAGCTTGCTGCTAGCCCTCTGCTTGCTTGTTCCCCTGCTTTTTCATCGTTCTCTTTGTCTTTCGCACCAATCACTAAAATGTATTGTAGAAAATTGAACTTAACTAAAACAGTATTACATAAATCGTTGTCATTCAATTTAATTCAAACGAACAAAGTTATACCAAATTTTCGAAAATTTTGCAAATAAAAAGGCTCTTGAGCAAAAACTGTTTCCTATGAAGAATATTCCATTTACCTTCTTCAGAGAAAAATATTTGACATATTCGTTTTAAGAAAAGATACCAAATTTGCGATTTGTCCCAAAAGAAAACAACGGTTTCCTCTAATAAAAGCCCCAAATCAATGACTTTCCAATACGGGCGTTGGTCAAGTTAACTAGAGGGTGGACTTCTATTCGAGAAACACCACCAATAGGAACTTTTGTCGAGTGTTGTATGGTCAACGTTTAAATAATCACGGAACATTCTAAAAGAATCAGAAAAGTTTTAGAAGCTTCTAGAAAGTCCGTGTGTAAATCATTTCAAGCATTTAACACAAATTAGTTATTTTTTATATATTATGGCTACAGTAAAATTTAAATATTGTAAAAAATAGAATGAACCAATAATCATTTTCTTTTTCCATTAAAAATTAAATTTTCGCAATGCTTTCAAACAAAAATACCTGTTTTGAACGCCACAGAAAACAAAATTGTTCTTAGCAAAATTCTTCTGGCTGAACACAGTCGCAGATTTTGCCGCATTTTAGAAAATAATAAAAATACCAAATTTCGTAAAAAACTGACAATTTACCAAATGGTTTATGCAATAAATTCGGAATGCCAACAAGATTGCTTCCACGTCGACTTGTTATTCCTACAATCCTTCACTCCATAATCAATGCGCACACCGCGATATACAGCTAGGATTAGCTGATAACGTCTTCTCCATGCCTGCTTATATCAATGGTCGGCTTATGCGCACGCCTCTAGCGCTCTACTGCATCCGACACTCACTCTTTTCTTCTATCCTTTTACAGAGCGTTAGAGAAAGGAAATGCGCACTTAAAGAGAGGTGTAATCAGAGTCAACGACAGACAAGCAGAGGACACATCGAAGGGTCAGACAAACAAACCGCACAGGTAAGCGAAAATAAAGATTCGAAAGACTTGTCTAAACAGAAGCATATGTCCAGATACAAAAAATAGGCTCGTAGCTAAGGCGGGGTATGCCGGGTAGTTACCCTCTAAAATTAAGAAAATAATGTATGAGAAATTGGACAATCCCCCAAAACACCTAAAAATGACCATATCTCTTGCATTATTGAAATCCGACCATGCCTGAACTTCTTACTGGCTATGGGCCTGAGTATAGCATACGCGAAATGAGATGTCAGCAAAGTTTGTTTAAAATGCGAAAATGCATGTTTCTGTAAAACTTATACTCTAACATGAAGTCAGAATATACTATGCTGTTAGAAAATTCTGTGATATTCCTCGCTAACCGCTTTTCTTTTTTATTATATGAATTGCATAGTAAATTAAAGAGAAATGTAAAAAGGATACCCCGAACCAAAAAACCCCAAGGTCCCGAATAAGTGTAAAGCTTAGATCCAGGCCCGTAGCCAGAAAAAAATTTCGGGGGGGGGGGTTGAGATTTCAGGGGGGTTGAGAAGTGAAAAAAACGGATTCTTAGGGGTGTATTTTTCAAAATTTTCTCGAAAATTTTTAAAACCATAGGGGGACCCTATTGATTTTTTTTTGCTTCCGAATTTCGGGGGGGGGGTTACAACCCCCCTAACCCCCCCTAGTTACGGGCCTGCTTAGATCCCAAAATTGTCTCTGCCATTCTAGAAGACGATTTATCAATGGGCATGTCATTTGGAGCGCGATAATAGGTCGGTAGCTTAAGCGAGTTCCAACGCTAAACTCTGGCGTTCTTCCGGCGTTTGAATCTTGTGTAATTTTGACTAGACAAAAGATTACCTGAGAAATGAACATTGTTTTACTCTCTTCATCATAGAATTATACAAAAAAAGAAACCCGCGGCCTTCGCCGCGGCCCACACAGGGCAACACCCGAGATCAAAAATTCCTAAAAATTCGGATTCAGCACAAAAAACTACACAGGATACATGCGGCTTTCAAAAATGACAAAAATTTTGAATTTTCACCCCCGGCGGTACCCCCACCTCAAAAATAATATTTTTTCTGGATTCAGGACCTCTTAAAACCCCGGGTGCAAAAAATCCCGGTGTTAAAAAATCATTTCACCCGCGGGGATCCGAACCTGCATCGATGCCTGGTGCCCTTAGCACTCGGCCACGGATGCACAGACGCCAGACAGCGCGAAAACGACGAAATAGTGTGCATTTTTGTAAACTTTGATGAGTGATAACTTTTAACAGTTCCAAATCTTGTCGGCGAGACCGGTACCAATCTTCTCTCGCCGAGAGGAAGCGATTGAGCTATCACACGCCCGGATCTGAGCGGCTATCAGGAAATTCTGCTCTCTCTCCACTGACACAGTGCGCCTTAGAGGGACTCGATTAATGAATAGGTAAAATGCCACAAGCTTACTCTCGTTATAATTTGTTATCGTCAGTGTCCCTCATAATAGTGTTGACTTCATTTTGGTGCCTATGACTGAGAATGTTACATTGAGAAAAAAGGGAAAGGCCGGGAAAATGAGTGTGTGAATGGAAATTTACACGGAAATAGACAATACGATTCAACAAACGGAAGTGGAGGTGTGAGGAAATTGACTGAGGGAACCCCTTCACGTGTGCCGGCTTCGGTAACTCTTTTGATTGTGTCTATACTGATTTGAATGTAACTTAAGACATGTGCTGTGGTGACATATAAACATAATAAAATCTCAGGAACTACAAAAATGAGTATAGGCGATCTTATTGGCCCAAATTCGTTCGCTGGTAATTATGTGAAAACTTTGAGAAGCAGTATTGTTTCAAACGAACATTGCTTTAATATGTTAATGCTTTAATATCGGATTAACCACTCAGACCGGTGTCATATTGGCTCTGACCAGATTTCCCAGGCCAAACTGGATGATTTTTGATCATTTTCTGCCGGGACCAAGGCAAATTTTTGACCAAATTTTATTTTCCCTATTTTTTAGCAGAAATTTGCCCATAATCCCAGTTTTTCACGTAGAACACGAAATCGGTATTATTTTGGCCAAAAACTGGAAAAAATAGCAGTTTTAAAATCTACAATCAATTTTCCGCCCTTGGCAGCCCTCTAATAACCACATATTATGGGCGAGGTTGAAATAAGAAAGCTCCATCTTTTGGCCAAAATTTGCGGCAAAATGAGCGTTTGAAAATTGAATTATTGTTTCGAGGGGTAGGCAGCGGTACGAAGGGGGTTCGAGTCAATATGATGAAAACTTTCCAAAGTAAATCGACCCTGCTGAATCCAAATTCGGGATCAAATTTGAACTGTGATCTTTGATTTTTGAACTTTTCCCTTCAGCATCTCGAAAAAGCCGAATTTTAACGGGAAAAGTTCAAAATTCAAAGATCAAAGTTCAAAACTGATCCCGGATTTGGATTCAGCAGGGTCGATTTACTTTGGAGAGTTTTCATTATATTGACTTGAACCCCCTTCGTACCGCTGCCTACCCCTCGAAACAATAATTCAATTTTCAAACGGTCGTTTTGCCGCAAATTTTGGCCAAAAGATGGAGCTTTCTTATTTCAACCTCGCCCAAAAGTAAAAAATTCAGGTAGATTAAGATAAAATAGAGTAATTTTAATTAAAAAGTGTATAAACATGGTTAAAATAGCTTAAAAACAAATAGCATAGAAACGTTCCGTACCCGACTGGTGTTAATTAGGTGTTTCATTCTACGATTAGCGGGATTTGGTGCCTTCCGCACCGAAATTTAGAAAAGCAGGTTCACCATTACCTTTCCTCGTCAGGGAGAATCTGAGAGTGTGCCAGACAAGGAGAGACATATGCACCAGGGGTGGGCTTCGGGACGATTTTGAAATCCCGAAGCCCAAACCCCGAATCCCGAATTGAGATTTTAAAATCCCGAAGGCCGAATCCCGAATAGCCAAAAGTACCGAATTTTCCCGAATTTACCGAATCCGAATCAAATCTCAAAAATCAACTTTTTTTCAAATTTTTGCCTGTTATCTATATTTTTTACAATTTTCGTTGCATTTATATTTTCAATTATTGTTTCAACGAGCGCGCTGCGCGCACTCGCGTGCGCGGAAGTCTATATCAGCGGAAAATGAGCTCTAAGTTCCCTCAAATTCCAAGGAAGAAGGTCGGGCGCTCCGCGCCCGACCACAAAACTGGCTCGCCGCCTCCGGCGCCTCGCAATATTTATGGGGTAAGATTGAGTTGTACCTTTGAAGCACAAAAAGCGGTATTTTTGGCCCAAAAAGCCACTTTTTGGGATCACCGTTAAAAAATTTTTCCGGATTCCGTCTCAGCATCTTCGGGGGAGCATTTTGATATATCACGCGCCCCAAAAGGAGCGGAACAAAGAAAGTTTCCTTTGTAGCCCAAAAAAGTGGTCAAAGTGACACATTTTTGGCCAAAAAAGCCACTTTTTTGGATCACCGTTAAAAAATTTTTCCGGATTCCGTCTCAGCATCTCCGGGGGAGCATTTTGATATATCATGCTCCCCAAAAGGAGCGGAACACAGAAACTTTCAAATATACAGCCAGCCGAGGGACTCACTGCTATAGCTTACTATAAAGGATTTACGTATACGTCATTTGTTATCAAGTTCTATTGATATTATCCACGAAAAAATGGTTTTTGGCCATTTTTTAACTTTTTTAGCCATTTAGCCATATTGTCATATTTTTACTTATTTTATTACAATTTTCACAAAATATTGACCAATTTTCGCGAAATTTTGGCAAAAATTTTAGACCAAAAATTAAAATTCTTGATGCGATACGGAAAAAATAATTGCAGATTCGTAATCAGCGCATCGAATACCCTAAAAGCACCTTTATTTATTTTTTCCTGAAAAATTTGGTTTTTTGAGCAAAAGTTTGCGGATTGGGGCTGTTTCTGTAATCCGCAATCTGTAAGCACCCCTAAGAATGATTAAGCTCTCGTTGTTTTCCAAAATGTTGGGCCAAAAATTTTTTAAATTTTCAATAAATGATTAAAAATTTCAATGTTATAATTTATTTCATCGATTTATTTTAGTCAGTTTTTATAGAGAAAGCCATTTTTTTCAAAAATTTGCCTGCGGCGCTTTTTTATTGCCCTATACTATTGTCTTTAGTCAGAAATAGGGAAAACTCGCGGTAATAAAAGCGCCGCAGGCAAAAATTATTGAAAAAATGGGCTTTTTCTTTAAAAATTGACTAAAATAAATCAATGAAATCAATTATAACATTGAAATTTTTAATTATTTATTGAAAATTTAACAAATTTTCGGCCAAAAATTTTGGAAAACAATGAGACATACTACAGATGTGATGAGACATACTACAAATTTCGCCTGCGGCGCTAATTTTCTTTCTTCACCAATGGTCCTACACTCAAGAATAAGAGATTAATTTTATATGCTAATAGTGCTTAACTAGACAAAAGTTGTCTAAAACAAGTTTTATGTTGTTTAGAAACAAAATGTTGTTTAAAACAAAAACAAGCATAATAATGAAAACAAAAACAAGCGCGGTCGGGCGAGGTCATTTTATCCAGTGCTTATTCGGGAAAATTTGAAGAATTCCCGAATACCGAATCCCGAATGGCCAAAAGTACCGAATTTTCCCGAATCCGAAGCCCACCTCTGATACGCACACTCATTTACGTAAACAAGTGCGCGTCACTCTTAACTGACGGACATTTGTGTAAACACTTCCTTGTGCGCAGAAAAAATCCGGAAACTAATAATGTAGACAATAATTGCGTTGTCAAAACCTATAATTTAATTTGCACACACCTTTCCGCGTTTTCCGCGCTATGTTCCTACTTTTTCTAGACACGTTATAAAATGTAAATGACCTAATCAGATAAGAGAAAGGTAAAAGCACAAGTACTAAGAATTTGAATAATAAACTTAGCATATCCTACCTGAATATAATTTATTAATATCGTAAGCTGGCGCATAAAAATAATAACCTCATTATTTATAATTTGCGACCAGACAAAAGGAATATATTTATGCCTCCTTCTTTTTGGAGCAAATATTGAGGCTTGCGTTCAACGTAAGATTATTTAGAAGAAAGTCTACCTGTATTACTTTTCGACAACATGTTGGACCAACAACCAACGGAGGTAATAATTCCGAGACCACATCTTCACTGGCTGATATTCGTACAAACGTTGGTGGCCATAATATTTCAGGTTCGTTGTTTCGGTCTTCTTCTGATTGTTCCCAGGACAAAACTGTAAGGATGGACATATGGTTGATGACGTCATCCTATCTATGAGTCAATAATATGTGCTGCGGTGAGAGAATGATGATTCATAGATAAAATGGCGTCATCATCAGGGGTTTCATAGACTCGGCTCCAAAAATAAGGACATTTGCCCCAAAAACTAAGATTTCGGGGTCAAAAATAAGGACATTTTTATAATTTTTTCAAACCATAGGGTCCCCCCTATGGTTTTTTAGCAAAAATTTTTTCCAAGTGCATTCTTAGGGGTGCATTTTTTCAAATTTTTAAAATTCGCGCCGAAACTATAATGCCAATATTTTATTCCGCTATTTATTTCATTCTGCATAAATGAAAAAATAGCGCCGCAGGCGAAAATTTTTAGGAAAAGTTGCTTTTATTTCAAAAATTCCCATTGGAAATGGATATTGCGTGAAATAAGGACAAAATAAGAACATTGGCCAAAAATAAGGACAAATCTTAGAAATAAGGACATTTTATTTTTCTAAGATTTGGACCCTCAAAATAAGGACATATGAAAGCCCTGGTCATCATCCATGCGCTACTCCTTATGGTTCTACCTTCGGAATTTAGATTATAAGACTTAATAATATAAAGACTTACAATTGGCGATTTAAACTGTTTATCTAAAAATTGGGCTGAAGGCTCAAAATTGGAACAAAATTACAATTGGTTAGCTTATAAAACGCTGTTATAAGCATGGAAGAGATATTTAGAACTTAAATTTCAGATCATATCAATCTCTCAGATGGCACGAGTGTTGTTCTATCGCTTCGTAATGCCGGATAAATTCCAGCTGTATAATATGTCAAAAATAGTAATCATCTATATGATTGTTCATATTCTTGGATCGTTGTCAGCCCTTCCATATCATTTTTACGTGGTATTTTCCTGGAGGCGAGGTCAATTTCCACTCTAACCTATTTCGCAGGATGGATGTCGGTCGGTCGGGGGGGGTCCTATGGCCAACTTTTCGAGTTCACGCGCTACAGAGACGCATGATAGCTCAAAATGCTCCCCAGACAATCCTAAGAACGAATCCGGAAAAATTTTTTTGGGGAGATGTCAAAAAGTGGCCTTTTTTGGCCAAAAAGTGTCATTTTTCATGTTTTTTTGGAAATGGTGATATCTTTTCAAGTTCACGCGCTATGGAGACGCATGATAGCTCAAAATGCTCCCCAGATAATTCTAAGAACGAATCCGGAAAAATTTTTTTGGGAAAAATTTTTTGGGGAGATGTCAAAAAGTGGCGCCAAAAAGTGTCATTTTTTGCGAAATGGTGATACAAGTTGCATGAGACGCATGATCAAAATGCTTTTAGAACGAATCCGGAAAAATTTTTTTGGAGATGTCCCAAAATGCATTTGAAATGGCCATTTTGAACCAAAGCATCTGGGGAGCTAATTTTTTGCACCAGGGGTTTTTTGGGGTGCTGAATCCGAATCCGGGGTCGAAAAAATTATCGGGGTACCCCCGGGGTACGGAAAAAAATTTTTTATCAAAAATTTTTTTCGAAATTTTTTTAAAAATCAGAACCCCCTTCGAGCGGCCGAAGGCCGCGAGTCTCTCTGACAAAATGGCAAGTGATGCGCGAAGCGCCGCGGATGCACGCTAACCGCGGAAAAAAACAAGAGAACCCGCCGACTCGAGGCGGTAATCCGCCGAGAGTCGGCGGGTTCTCTTGTTTTTTTACACTATTCCAAGTGTTACTTTTTGAATTTGTAAAATGTGATTTTCCAAATTGTGATATTAGTCGGGCCAAAAAATTCAGAAGTTTGCACAAAGTGTCAAAGAAAAACAGTTATGTGCGTTCCTGGATATATAGAGCCTGGTATTATTTCATAGCTTTAATTTTTCTGGAAAACATTCTATTTGTTTGGATAAATGCTACATCTCACAAAAAATTCCGCTTTTGGACCTTAGTATAGCCTCCAGTAATGTTGCATCGCATTTAGTCATTAGCACCAAAAAAATTCAAATCATTGTCTATTTTGTCAAAATCATTTACCCTTCAGCCATTTTTGTCTTTTTTGGCGGGTCGCTTGGGAGGTGGTGTGACTTCGGAGGCGCACTTTTACTAGTCATGCATTCGAATTTGTGGACCGTTCATGCAAAAATGCCCGAAATAATATAAAATTTTAGTATCGAATTTGGCGATCGTTCAATTTTTAAAAAATAATGAAAATCTGAAATAAACTGTATATAATTGACTGAGTTTCATTTAAGCCGCACCTTTAATCCCAACAGGTGAGCCGTTGTATGACCCATACACTCTATATTTGATGGGCATCTTCATGGCTACTTATTTCTATACTCCAGCTATACCTGTCTTTTTCCTGACACTTGACAGGTGCATAGCATTGAAATTTCCGATTCACTACACGAAAAGCGATTTTATGAAGAGAAAGTTACCAGCTCTTGTAATTACTTGCACTTTTATATTCACTGTGGCCATCTTGATTAGTCTACTCGCGGAACTGCCTCTTGATATTGACAAGGGTGAGGTTTTGAAGATGTTACCGTGTTTCCTCCAATAAGGGCCCCTAGAGGGACATTGAAAAATAATGGCCCCGGAACCCTTAGTGGAGGAAATACGGTATGGGCATTCATGATTCGTAATTTTCTTTTCTTTTATCCTTTCATTTATCAAATTTTCTTGGTGACTAAGATACAGATTGGTATCATTTTGTTTCGACCGAAAATATCTCAACCTCTTTCTATGTGGAACATAATTAACGTTCTTTGCGGAATTTTTTTGGTCCAACCTTTTTCGGCTTTTAGACACCGATAACATTTCATAACATCACTTTCATGACATAAATATAAACTAGAGAAAAAAGTCTAATGAATTTACCGACAGGTAAGCCAAATTTTTTGCTTTTCTGAGCGCAAACAGCTCTTCTCAGTACAAAAAGCGGATTGTTCATTCAAAAGGAATAGTCCCTTATAAAACGTGCCTAAAATTAACCTGGAAATAAGAAAAACATATTGTAATCTGTTTTTAAAATTATTATGAAAACTCGAAACTGTTTCTCCCATAAAAATTAAATCGAATGATACTACAATTAAAATTTCAGTTGCATATTGCGAGTTCTTTGAATGCGTCACTGTCAAATATAACGGCATCTATGGAAAGTATATGAAACTTTCCGTGGTGATATTGAATATACTCTGCACAGCCTACTTCTTTTATGCCCTTTGGACTTTCAGAGTTTTTAGTGGAGAAAGGAATATCTTCACTGTGGTAAATTGATTCAAGACTAATTCATACAGAATAACATTTCTTGGTTATAAAGAGGCTCACGACATGTAGAAGATTTTTCCGTCCATATAAGGCCGTAAAACGAAGCAAATATTGGCTTCGACTGCAAAAAGCCACTCATTTTCTTACAGAAAAAGAAATGGTGGAAATCCAAATGTGTCCCAAATTAAAATTACATTTTTTGAGTAGCCTGGGCTGAAAGCTAATAAAAAATACATGTATGGGCCCGAAAAAGTGCGATCTAAGTCGACATAAATGATGCTGAGCGTTAGATTTGGTCGAGTAATCGCCAGCTAAATGATCACCTGCCGAACAACTCGTTGATCCTAAACGGTTCAGGCTAATCGGCCGGAGACAAATGGGGGTGGACTGACAGGGGTGAGGAAGGGAAAATATGAAAATTATTCAGATTAGATGTAACTCTAAAAGCATTTTGTAGGACCTTTAAAACATTTTTTGTACGAATGTTTTAAAATTGTGAATCGATTTCAGAAGAATCGCGTGGTCATTGTCGCTGCAGCGTCAGAACTTATTTTGAATGTTTGTCCTACTGTATTCACTACAGTATATACAAATGTGAGTGTTCCATCTTCAATAATAAGTCGTTTCAATAATAAGGCTTGCAGAGTTCGTTATTATAAAGGTCAAAAACATAGGGCATTCAACTCTTCAATCAAAGTGCAATATTGGCCATTTCAGATTGAGCAAGAAAGTCCAAGCAGAATTCTCGGAAACTACACCATACCGCTGCTCACTCTTGACGCTGTGATTTGCTCTGTATTTTATGTTAAAATATATCTGAGGAAAAACTATCAAATCAATAATGCCGGCAATCGGCGCGCCGGAGGCAATGTTTTTCAGATAAACAATTCAATAAGCCCGAAAGGAAATCTTGACAGTTCTTCACAAAGTAATTCGAATCGTAGGAAATGATGTTATTTGTATTCTACCACATAAAATGCTTGTTCATTCAAGAATAAATATCGAGGAATAAATGTAAAAGGACTTTTATAAGCAATTCAACTCTTAAGATTGTTAGTAACGGACAGTGATTCCACTATCACTGTCACTATCACTTTTGGAATCACTGTAAGGGATCAAAGCAGTGAGATCACTAATCTGAAGAAGTCTAATCTCCAAGTCATCAAATCTCCAACACACTTTGGCGAGACAAAAATTTCCTCTTTTCACCGTAAAGTGAATATGCAAAGAGAAAATATTTGTCTCATTAAAGTGATTTTTCACGTTAGTGGGATATTCCATAGGACGCACCCGCGGCTTCGCCGCGGACCACCCCTCGCCATCAGTATGCACTGACGAAGCGATTGACGTATCACACGCCCGGATCCGAGCCCCGACGCGTGATCTGTGGCCTGCCAAAATCCAGGATTTTCCGGATTCCCGGAAGCCATAAATCCCGGAACACGCCGATGTACCCGGCGAAAGCGGTACCAATCGAGTCAGCTGGCCGAGACGAAGCGATTGACGTATCACACGCCCGGATCCGAGCCCGATCGTAAACTTGCCCTTTTACGTGACACACGGATGTCACGTTTTCATGTATGTCACCCCCAAATCTGACATTGACAACCCCCCTAAAATCATGGGTTTTGTGGGGGGGGGGGTACCCGCGAGTTTGGCGTCCGGGAGTGTGAAAAAGCGGGAGATTCTGTTCCCGGCGCACATACAGAGTGCGCCTTAGAGGGACTCGAAGTCATGCCTCGTTCATATGAAACAAATTGAAAAAATCGCTTATGAGGAGGCTTGACTGTATGGAGTATACTAGCGTGTTCAAAATTTTTTTATTTAGTTCCAGTGTTTCTCCGGGATTAAAGTAACATAGTCGACAATTATTTTGACTTAATTTCATTATTGGCTTGTAGCTTCAAGTGTTCATTTTAAGTGCTGGAATAAATAATAATAATAAAGTGCTCTGTGAAGCAAGTATAAAACTGTTAAGTGAAATACTTTAATTGAAGAATTCTTCGCCTAAAGAATAACAATAAAAGAAGCATCGATGTAACTAACAACGTCGAAACAACAAAAGTCACGCTTGCAGATGTCACGCTTGCAAAAGTTACGTTGGATGAAGCACTCTCCATCCTTTCACACTCTCTTGTGAGCCTAAGGAGCGGAACATTGCGAAAGGCTTCGGGATATTGACACCTGAAATCGAATTTGCAATTGAACCGTTTGAAATGAATGAAAGAAATAAAAATTATTTTAGACAATCCTTCGAATTTTTAGTCACTCAAGACAGGCCGGCTAGTAAAAAAATACGTTATGAAATCAGAAATTACGAAGTTAAAACTTGATTTTTAGTAGAGCACATCAATGCAAATTTAGGTATTTAATTCTTGGAAACCAATTCTACGACAAAATATTTTAAAATGCCTGAATTCCTTCGCATTTGCTATATAGTTGAGCAGATTCCCGCCAATTCAAACAATAATTACCGTAAGACCTCTAATTTAACCCCCCCCCTCTGTATGGCTTGTAATCTTCCTCTATTCTTAATCATAGGAAAAGAGCGCCTGCACACTATTTCGTCAAAAAGGAAATCGTTAGCAAAATTAATTTTAGCACGCAAAGCAAACCAATCAATAATCTAATAGACAGATTTTTCGCGAACAAAGAAGTTCCAGTCAATGGAAAGAAGGCCGGCTGGGCTGTGGAAATCTAACAATGCAGTTTCTGTCAATGCAGTGTGGGGAAGACTTTTATTGATTGGTTTGCTTTGTGTGCTAAAATTTTACTACCAATTTCCTTTTTGACGAAATAGTGTGCAGGCGCTCTTTTCCTATGATTAAGAATAGAGGAAGATTACAAGCCATACAGAGGGGGGGTTAAATTAGAGGTTTTACGGTATAAACTTTGCCTCTACAACGAGTCGCTCAAATCTGACGCATGTCACAAAAATCCTGACTGGTTCGGCTTTGCTTTTCAACGGTTTAAAATAAAGTCTGGTGTCATATAAAAGTACAGATTCTTAGGTTTCTAATAAAAATAAAACTATCTCGATTCGTTGAGCGTCACGTGACTAACGATAATGTTTCATTTTTCTACTTCAATTTATAGCCTGTACAAACGACCCTTAAGAGCTCTCACCTCGGCAACGTTAACGTCTTGTGGCGGTCTTGCTTTGAAGCATGACCTGGCATTTTACATCAAAATGTTCCCAAGATTGGGAAAGTACAAACCAAGTGAGATATCTTACTTCCCCGGAAGAGAAAATAGGCAAAAAAAACTCTGGCAATTGGTATTTCGAACTTGGAAACCACACAGTTCCTGATTTTTGAAAGTGCCATGACAAAGCTGATACTTTCAAGAATGCCCAAATCAGTCCGGGCTTTTGGTAATATTCACTAGCAAAAATTAAGGCCTAAAGTTGTTCTGAGCCTAAAGTTTTGAGCACAATGTTAAAGGCACTGTTAAAAGAACACTTAGAGAAAAAAATAATTAGAACACAAAAATGGTAGTGTTTTCCGTTATTTATTCTAAAGTTTGTGATGGGGTTGAATTTTCAGTAATTTGTTGCACATACACTGCCTCAGGACCAACAAGATGCACATTTTCCTCCATTGAAAGCCATTTCATTGTTTCACAGCTGCAATGGAGCGGATTTCCAGCAAGTGCAAGTTTTTTGCTTCTCCAATCCAGCAAATCCTTGCTGATTCTGGTAAAGTTGCAATCGCGTAAGTTAAGCATTTCCATTCTCCAGGCAGTGGTCTCGTTTATAATAAATGAACCGAAAGCATTATCGTCTATTTTCTCCAGAAGCCTCGATCCGGAAAAATCCACCACCTCAAATATCGATGAATAAAATAACTGCATGTACTATAAATGGCATTTTGACAAAAATGGCTAGTAGTGATAAAAATCAAGCCTCATTGCAGATTGTACATCGTGCGTCAATAAGTGGGTGCCAAAAGCTATGGACAAATCTTCCCGAGAGTAATTTTTGCGTCGTTAAATAACTGTAGAGCTATAATACAACCACGGCGGATTGAAAAACGTCCTACTTTGAATTGGCGGCTTTGGTAAGGTTGCGCCAATTCGCTTCTGGAACATTCGAGAAAAGTGAGTAATGGCTCATATTAATGCTGAGGCTCTGCGCTTTCAATTAAGCCTTTACTCACCCTTCTAGAATGTTACAGAAGTGGTTTGGCGCTACCGCGCTAGAGCCGCCAATTCAAACGTGCTCTTTTTCAATCCAGCACGATTGTATTTTCAAATTAGCTCCCCTTGCTTTTAAAAACGCATATTTAGCCAAAAATGCAAAATAGAACCCTATTTCGAGTAAGAATCCAGAAACTGAACATAGCCGCCGAAGAAAAGATGAGGCTAACTATTCGATTGGGTCTCTCATTTTCGGCGGTGCCTTTATAGTTTTTGAACGTACATGTGTTCCGGCCTTTTTTGGAAAGTTTCTTTGCCTGTAACTCATATGCTTTCTTTCCAGAAAAGGTAGAAACATCCTGTATTGTAGAAACTCTCACTTGCAATCCGTGGAGTCCACAAAATGCACATGAGCCTACGTCTGTCATTAATGGCATTTGGCGCATATAAATCCTCTTCACATGGAACTGCTTATTGTATCTCGGTTGTGGAGGGAATGTGTATACATACATACATGAATACACATTGTGTATGCATGTTGCGGAAGAAAGGTCATCGGTGATTCACTCATATCCAGCGCACTCAAGCCGCGCAAATTACCCAGAGCCAAAGGCACCGAAGTGAATTTATTCTTTGCAAGCGACAGATGCTCAAGGCTACTGAAACATTCCTGTCATAATCCGGATGCTGAAGAATTTAAAACTGATTTTCTGTAACGTCCCGTTACAGCAAATCCCGTTCCGTTACTGCAAAAGTCCCTTATACGTTCCAAGGCGTAAACAAGTCACAAAAATGGCCGGCAGTTTGAATTGGGTTTTTGGGGTCTTGGTTAATTTGGACGGAATTCGCTCTTTATATCTGTCTAAGATAATTTAAAACAATCTATCTACACTCTAAAACTGTTTTTATAAGGCCAAAAGCATCGAATTCCTTCCAAAATGGCCAAGACGCAGAAAACGCAATTCAAATTGCCGCCCATTTTTGTGACTTGTTTACAATCTTCGTTTGGCTGGCGTAGGAAAAGTGCGCTGAGCTTTTGAGCATCGGTCCATAGTAAGTCTATAGATTAAACTTAAATGTGCACTTCATTCCACGAATACGACATTGTGACCCTTTCAAATTGACGCGTTTTCTAGTAATGAATTTTGCGCTATTCAAACTTTTAGGGTCCTTAAGATTCAGACACGAAATTTGGAACGAATTTTGGAATCCACGTTATTTGCCGGAGTATGCATTTTTGAATCCGGACTTTGATATGACCCGCTTCTTAAAGTTACAATCACGAGAGTAAAAAGTTTTTGGTTTCCACCAAAGACTGAAAACGGCTGAAGAATCGTCTTCAAAGATCGAAAAGGTTGCAAAATGATGATATCCATGCATAACGGTTCATGATAAACCTTTTCTCTCTGAGACCAATAAGCGCTTTTGAAATTTATACTGAAATGAGAGTAAACTGACTGGTCGAAGTACGCGAATTTTGTTATGGTCCATTCTCACTTCCTCGGGTACGAAGCCGGGAAACATCTCAAATCGAATTATCACGTCAGCTGTGTTCAAAGACGAACCTCGCCATGATGCGCTTGTACTAAATTATTATCTACTGTGTATTTTTTATGTTATTTGATATATATAATGCGTTCAATAATTATAAGCCCCCCCCCATATTTTGGGGTTTTGATACAAAATTCATTTCGCCGGCATGAAACTCTTTTACCACATTGTAGAGCATGGCCGAAAACATAGTTTCAATAGAAACTTTCAGAACTCGATCAATGATATATTTCAAATTTGCTCAATTATGTTGAAAAACACCGGTTCAATAATTATAAGCCCCTATGGCGAAAAAACCAGGTTTTTTGTCAAATTTCCGCCAAAATTGGCACTTTTTGGCGTTATGTCAAAAATCTGATGAATGATCCAGAATCTAGACACTTTTGGGCACCAGATGCAAAAAACCGCAATGAAAATCGCTTGCTAAAAAAAGCTGACGCGAAGGTTTGAGTTCATGTTCACATTTTTTCGCAATTTTACATGGAAAATTGGCCTTTTTTCTCAACATGAACTCAAACCTTCGCGTCAGCTTTTTTTCAGCAAGCGATTTTCATTGCGGTTTTTTGCATCTGGTGCGCAAAAGTGTCTAGATTCTGGATCATTCATCAGATTTTTGACATAGCGCCAAAAAGTGCCAATTTTGGCGGAAATTTGACAAAAACCTGGTTTTTTCCCCATAGGGGCTTATAATTATTGAACGCACTGTATATAGCAGTCCATCTAGGGCCAACTGCGAAAATTGGCTGATCCTGCCACTGGTACGGTGGGACCCTGTTCGAACTTGAATTTACCATCCCAGGCCGCTTCAGGATGAACTATTTTCAAGATGGATTTCAACATATACATGTTCGGAATTTTAGGTAGTCCGATAACTAATAAACATAACATAGGCCATGGACTGCTGCAGTGGATTTCAAATCTTGGAAAGAAGAGTATTGCTTTTCCACAAAATCAAGGATATCTTATAAAATTTGGCTTAAACATTTTTCTTCATATGAAAAACAAGATATCTGCTTACCAGTTAACTGTACTTGGTTCGAATTTGCCTTCTCTAACGCCGCCATACAAGCAATTACAGTAGAAGTCTGCAAAAATATTATAAATTTGATATGGAAATACCGAAAATTCAAACGAATATTTTAGCAAAAATGTGAAAATTATGCTCATTAAAATTGAAAAATAAAAATTACGACAAAGCATTAAATCGCGGACATTAATTATCAATGTTTTCGGGCACAGGTCCAATTTTCTGTTCTATTCTGTTCAAAAATTTTTGGGATTAGAACACTTTATGCTGCGAAATTTGCCATGAAAAATTTGTACCATTTTTGCTACATGCCAACATCTTTCAAGGATTCCCCGGTTTTTTCCTATTCTTTGAAATAAAAAAGACAAAAAAGATGGCCAACCTTCTTCACAAATAAGAGTCGTTTTCCGCCACAAAGAATCATCATCTTCTTCGTCTGTGACATCGTCGTTAGCACCGAAGTTCAGCCCAATTATTGAGAACGCAACGTAAAGGAACAAATACGTAAATTGCATTTTCTTGAATTTGGGGAAGGAGAAATTTGAAGAAGAAATGGTCGAAAAATGGCGAAAAACTATTTTATTATCTTTTATTATCACATCAATGGCCGCCAATAATCAATAAAATGTCTGTGGGCGGAAATGTAACGCTGATGCCTTTAATTCTATAAGACTATTGGATTAATGCATTTCGTTCAATGTTCGTTATCAGCAGGGTTTTCATCGACTCATGTCCAAAAATAAGAACATTTGCCCCAAAAAGTAAGATTTCGGGGTCAAAAATAAGAACTTTTTATAAATTTTTATCAATAGGGTCCCCCCTATTGATTTTCAGGATTTTTTCAAAAGTTTCAAAAAATCTAGCAAATTTTGCTCACAATTTTCAAAATTAAAAAAAAATTTTTTAAAGAATTTTTTTGCCAAAAATGGGGTATCGTATTGATTTTTTGACAAAAATTTTCAGAAAATTATTTTTCAAACCATAGGGACCCCCCTATGGTTTTTTGGCAATAATTTTTTTCGGAAAATTTTTTGCCATTTTTTGGCATTTTTCCAAGTGCATTCTTAGAGGTGCATTTTTTCAAATTTGCGCCGAAACTATAATGCCAATAATTTTATTCTGCATGAATGAAAAAATAGCGCCGCAGGCGAAAATTTTTCAATTTTAGGCGATATTCATAAAAATTTGCACTAGTTTTTAAAATACTTGGAGGAAAAATGGCATCCAAATAGCGCTGCAGGCGAAAATTTTTAGGAAAAGTTGCTTGTGTTTCAAAAATTCCCATTTGGAAATGGATATTGCGTGAAATAAGTACAAAATAAGAACATTGGCCAAAAATAAGGACAAATCTTAGAAATAAGGACATTTTATTTTTCTAAGATTTGGACGCTAAAAATTAGAACAAATCTTAGAAATAAGAACAAATGGAAACCCTGGTTATCAGTCACATTTAGGCGCTACTGCTATATACCCCCCCAACGACCAAAAAAATTTTTTTTCTAAAAACCACCTAATTAGGGTAATTTTGATGCGCTGAGTCCGAAAAAAATATTAGTTTTTTGATTTGAGGCGATTTTAGCCCACTTTTCGCGTCGGGACCACATTTTTCGAAATTTCTATTTTCGCCTCAAAATCGTTGGGAAACATGTTTTTAGGGGGTTTTCGACCACGCTGAATCCGAATTTGACATTTGTTCTTGCTTGGTCCTACCACGAAAATGTGGATTTTGACGTTTTTTGGCCCAAAATGTCCAAAATATGTCAAAAAAGGCCAATTTTTGGCCAATAAAACCACCAATTTGCCCTATTTTTGTGTTAATATTATTACAATCATGTTAAAACAACCCTTATAAGGCGCCAAACAAGCCATTAGGCTTGGGGCCCCGCTGTGCACGCCCCAATCGGACTTAGTCTTAGGCTTAAGCTCCCGAACAACCCTTACATTAGGCTAAACAACCCTTATATTAGGCTAAAGAACCCTTATAAGGCGCCAAACAAGCCATTGGGCTTGGGGCCCCGCTGTACACGCCCCAATCGGACTTAGTCTTAGGCTTAAGCTCCCGAACAACTCTTTTAAGGGCATAAACACGGCTTTTTTGACATATTTTGGACATTTTGGGCCAAAAAACGTCAAAATCCACATTTTCGTGGTAGGACCAAGCAAGAACAAATGTCAAATTCGGATTCAGCGTGGTCGAAAACCCCCTAAAAACATGTTTCCCAACGATTTTGAGGAGAAAATGGAAATTTCGCAAAATGTGGTCCCGACGCGAAAATTGGGCTAAAATCGCCTCAAATCAAAAAACTAATATTTTCTTTCGGACTCTTACCCTAATTAGGTGGTTTTTAGAAAAAAAATTTTTTGGTCGTTGGGGGCGGGGTATATAGCAGTAGCGTCCACATTTAACATGAATGTAATTAGTTGGACTGGAGCGGAAGTGCCAATTGTTCAATTGAATTAAACAATTGCTCAGTGGGAAAGTGTAATAAAAAATTTTCAGCGGCCCCTTTTAACCCCTTTGGCATGCTAATATGTTTTGGCGCAAATTTAAATCGCCATTTGCCCTGTCGGTACTCTTTTCTACGCCATTTTATTGGATGTGTAAAGCTGAATATTTTATAAACAAAATTAGTAATTCACCGGTAATTGCCCGGTTCGAGCGGCCGAAGGCCGCGAGTCTCACTGACAAAGCCACTGCCGTTCATGAGCGGCTAAACTATGTGACATAACTATACGCCACCCCCTCACCCTGGGGGAAAAATCCTGTCCGGGGTCAGTAGAAACATGCAATTTGGCCAACAAAAAGCTTAAATTGTACATAAGAGTCTCAGGAACTGATTTATAATCATCATACCTCGAATTCTCATAATTATGTAAGGAATTTTCTTTAAAGTTTGCGGCCACTCAAATTTTGGCCTATTGTCCCAAGTGACATAACTATACGCCACCCCCTGATTTCATAAAAAGCGTGTACAAATCTAAAAATTAACCTCATATTCGTGATCAGCGCATCAAATTACCCTAGAAAACACTTTTTCAGGCAAAAAAATCGACAAAAAAATTTTTCGATCCATAGGGGGGACCACATGGATTTTTTGACAATTTCGAGACATTTTCAAAAAATTGCCAAAATTGGCACTTTTTTGGCGTTCTGCAACAATTAAATTTATAACCATGGTGCGCAACAAAATTTTCTACAACTTACAAAAAACCGCATAATTTTTCACTCCTCAGACCGTGAGATACATTCGATTGAAGTTCGAGAACAGAAAATTCCTATGGAAATTCGTATATTTGTATGGAAAATAGCGGAAAATTTGTTCTCGAACTTCAATCGAATGTATCTCACGGTCTGAGGAGTGAAAAATTATGCGGTTTTTTGTAAGTTGTAGAAAATTTTGTTGCGCACCATGGTTATAAATTTAATTGTTGCAGAACGCCAAAAAAGTGCCAATTTTGGCAATTTTTTGAAAATGTCTGGAAAATGTCAAAAAATCCATATGGTCCCCCCTATGGATCGAAAAATTTTTTTGTCGATTTTTTTGCCTGAAAAAGTGTTTTCTAGGGTAATTTGATGCGCTGATCACGAATATGAGGTTAATTTTTAGATTTGTACACGCTATTTATGAAATCAGGGGGTGGCGTATAGTTATGTCACTTGGGACAATAGGCCAAAATTTGAGTGGCCGCAAACTTTAAAGAAAATTCCTTACATAATTATGAGAATTCGAGGTATGATGATTATAAATCAGTTCCTGAGACTCTTATGTACAATTTAAGCTTTTTGTTGGCCAAATTGCATGTTTCTACTGACCCCGGACAGGATTTTTCCCCCAGGGTGAGGGGGTGGCGTATAGTTATGTCACATAGTTTAGAAGCAGCTTAATGCGCGAAGCGCATTCAAATATACAAACGCTTAACATACTACCCGCAGTATAGACTCCCCTAGTAAATAAATAATAAACTAAACAACCAATTTGGCCGACGTGTAACCTTGGTGGTTTAATGGATAGCTCAGGTCCTGAAATCCGGAAAAGTTAATCATGATCATCCTTCCATCACAATGGTGCAATTATTGACGCTTTGTACAATATTTTACATTTTTATTACATTTATCCAGCCCATTAAAAGTTATGAAAAACTGTATTACTACTGGCTCGGGGGACTCCCTATGAGAGTCCAGTTAAAAAATTTGTATATATGTATACCTACCGTAAAACCTCTAATTTAAGCCCCGGGGATATAATTAAAATGCCGTAGATAAGAGTTCCGCGTAGGCAACTGGCGATTTGAATTTGCGCCAAATCATAATTGCATGCCAAAGGGGTTAAAAGGGGCTGCTGAAAATTTTTAATGAGGGGGATTACTCGGCAGGGGTCTCCTCTAGAGATTGGTAAAAAAATTTGAGTGGGGCCTTATTAGAGTAAAAATTTTCACAGTCAACACTTTTCCCTATTAGAGGAGGCTCTGTTCAGCACCAGGAAAAGAGCCTCCTCTAATAGGGAAAAGTGTTGACTGTGAAAATTTTTACTCTAATAAGGCCCCACTCAAATTTTTTTACCAATCTCTAGAGGAGACCCCTGCCGAGTAATCCCCTTCATTAAAAATTTTCAGCGGCCCCTTTTAACCCCTTTGGCATGCAATTATGTTTTGGCGCAAATTCAAATCGCCATTTGCCTACGCGAAACTCTTATCTACGGCATTTTGTTCAATCGACCTCTAGGGGGGTCAAAATTAAAGGGGGATAAAATTAAACCGATATACAGTCTAACTTCATTTATCGGAAACGATTTATTTTGCCGATTTGTTTCCGATAACTGAATTTCCGATAAATGAGGGAAATTTGTATGGAAAAAATCCTTTCTTGCCAAATTTTTTCCGATAAACGAATTTTTAAACTTTTTGACTGTATTTTTGCCTATTTTTGGACGATTTTTTGGCCAACTTTTGAAAAAAAATTTTTATTTGAAAATTTTTTTTTTAATTGGCCAATATTTGGTCAAAAATTTCAAAATTATTAATTACCAAATTTATTGCTTTAATTTTTGTGCTCTTATTTGCGCAATTGCTCGTTTTGCAATTTTGTGAAGACAAGGACTGGCAGTGTAAATTTGATCATGGACTTGTCTCCTTACCGTTTGCATCCTTACCTATCTCCCAAACTGCTGCGAATTTAGTTTTGAGGACGTCGTTTTTGGACCGCTAAAGTTAGGACTGCAGACGCAATAAAAATATCGCAAGAATTTTTGCAGGACCAATGCCATACGGACAGAGCCCCTAAAGATACCCTTCTACAGAGCTGTCCGATCGACAGACTGACAAAAAGACTGTCTATCAAACTGTCTGTCAAAAGCAGTCTGAAAAACAGGCACCTACGGGCGCTGTTCAGCAGACTCAGAGTGAACGTTAAAAATCAGCCCATGATACGTCTACTGCTACTACAGCGAGCTAACCAGAAAACTCACCCTGAGCTAATGTTGCTTGATTTACATGAAATACAAAACAGATTTCATGCACAGACCATATCTCTGTCTGATTTTTCATTTTCTCGACTCCATGAAATAAAACTGCAAAAATAGTTCCGTGTTAGGGTACAGTTTTGATTGCAAGGGCTAGGACTGATAGACAAATAATAATATCACTAAAATTTTTGCAGGACCAATGCCATACGGACAGAGCACCCAAACATACAGGGGAGTCCGCCTTATACAGAGCAGCCCGATCGGAGAAGCAGGTCGGTCTGTTATGTTCCAAGTTATCATTTTCTGTCTGTTTTATTTTGGTTCAATAAACTAGAAGCTGTGGTTTTTATGAAGGTCGGTCACATGGGATCGCTGTGAACCGATGTAACTTAAAGAAGAAAGAAAGGTAGTGTGAGAGATAGTGGGAATTGCATAGACGACAGAAAATTCTGCAAAAATGTTCACCAATACATCGCACAGATTTGTGCGTATTTAAAGTTTTGTTTTCGTTGGTAAGCATAGATTTTATTTTGTTTAATGGTTTGCCTCTCTACCTTCTACTTTAATTGCTTAACAATTTTGTCATTGTCATTTGGTAACACGAATTCAGCTGCCCGTTAAGAAACAGTACCCTCAATACAGTCAGTAGTGACTGTATTATTATTGGGTAGTATTACAATTATTACTTGTTTTGATAAAAGTTACTATCTTTTCTCATTGTTATTCGGAGTTCTGCAAGCTTTAAAGTTCTGCAAGCTTTAAACAAATTATTTAACATCGTTTTTGGGGAAAGCTTTTGCAAAGGTATGCCGACTAATCCAAAAATTGTATCACAAAAAGCTCTTCAGAGTGGAATCGTTCTTATTTCCTCCGTTTAATTTGTTACGATAATAATTTAGAAACGATCGTTCCGTAAACATGTCCGTTCTCGCACTCGTAACAGCTGTTATTATTCTCTCCGCAGTTGCTGATGCCGCCGTCCGCGTTGACGTGGTACTGGAAATCGATGGCGGCGCTGTCAAAAAAGAAGACCATGAAGTTTACCTTGCGGTCAAAACAGGCCAAGTATTTACACGTATGAATAATTGTACTTTCAATAATGAAACATAAACTCAACTTTTTAGGAGTGCCAAATCAAAAGGTGTGGGTAGACAGCGATGAAGATGAAGAAGCGAACAAGCGAGAGCTTGCTTTTCTACTCGAAAATGTTAACACATTGGATGGCAAGAACACATGGGTCGTGGTGCAGAAAAAACTTGTAAGTTTCCGTTAATAATGTACTAAAACTATCGTCAACTCTCACTTAAGTCCCACTTTTAAGTCCCACCCTCACTTATGTCCCGCCCTGAGCTTGTCCCCAGGAGACTTTTCCCTCAGTTAAGTCTCAATTATCCCAAAAAAAGCCTCGAAAGTTGAAAAATTTCACAAAAATTGGCAAATTTTGGCTACTTTTTCCAATTGTTGTGAAAATTTTGGTACTTTTTTGTATTTTTGCAACATAAAAAATGTTCCATTTGAATCCAAGTTTTAGCGCCCAAAGTCAAAATGCGCCAAATTCGGAAATTTTAACCGGAATATTCGAAAAATTTAGCCAATTAATATGAACGTTGGTAAAAATGAGTATAAACTGGCTAAAAAGTTTCCATTAATTTCTCGTTCTCATTAAACTCACACCGTTGGCACTATTTGGCAGTGCTTTGGCATAATTTCGGAACTTTGAATAAGAGTGTTCGTGAACAAAATTGTCTTGAATTTTCGATCATTTAAAATATTGGAAAATTTTCTTTATTTCCCATATTTATACTCACATATCACCAATTCAATAAGTTGGCTCTTTTTCCCAAATTAGAGTCCAGTTTACTAAAAAACAGCTTCATTTTCGACATTTGACCTTTTTTCTTTAGCGACATTATTTGTCCGAAACGGTGCCGCAGTCGAGAAAATTGTTTTAACTTAAAATCAATTTTTGGTCTAAATTTACGATTAAAATAATAAACATCAAAACATTATTTATGGTACTTTCAATTTGTCTACCTGGTCTTTGTAACCTTTTTATTCTACTAAATTCATTTACAAACCAATTTCACAAACTACATAAGCTATGTACAATTCTACAAACTGAATTTATTTACAACGATATGAAATGCACTTCTGGTTTAAGAGATCAAAGATCTTCACATGTCGCCACGATAAAATGTCCGACTATGTTTTGTTGTAGAGATATGTGATTTTATTGACCCATTCACCAGTATTAAGTATGAAATATTGGTTATAAAAGTTCAAGAGTAATGCAACTTGGCAAAGATCATCAGGAAGAATATCATTAAAAAATTTTCAGCCGACACAAGCGGGCGGAAGTAGTCCTGTAATTGTGGGCAGTGCAGAGATCACAAAAAGTCACAAAGTGACAAAGCCCCTTCTCGAACAAGCGTTCAATAAGTTACCTGGACGAACCTCAGCAACCTACAAGGTCACTGTCAAAAGCCTGATGGACAGATAGAAAACCAAATCTGGATTCTGATGTCAAACACGAAAATCAAAGAAAAATTCTTCAGAACGCTATATTTCCAGGAATCCGTTTTTGCTCACAACCACAACATTGTCTTTTTATGATTTTCAAAGGGTTTTGTTTTTACATAGAAACGTTCGATAAAACCATTCATCAGAAATTGATGACACAGCTGTCAAAAAGGAGAAAACAAAGTGTATCTGTACTCAAGTTTAGCCGCAGGAGCTTTAAAAAGTATGCACCT
>JAKKPZ010000247.1:0-77588 GCA_022814885.1 Ditylenchus destructor
ATGAAGCTTGATGATTAAAATTAGCCTACTTTTATATCCAGAAATTGCCCGAAGCATATAAAACCGGCCCTCATATTTTGTGCTTTCCAGTGGAATTTGTTTTGAATAATTATTGTGAACGACCCATTTAGTGTATGCTTTGCATTTGAGATCTGTGTCGGAAATCTTGATCACACCAAGAACGTCTACGGACATCTGAAAATAATGAACGGTTTATTTGAAAGTAGAACCAATAAAAAGTTTGAATTGGCAGTCTAATTCTCTCTTTAGATTTTAACTTTAAACAAAATCTGTGAAATATTGTTTGTTAAAATATATCGTTAGTGATCATTATGTTAAAGCCATCCTATCATATATGTTATGTTTAATAATTTCAAACAAGCTAAGCCAAACCTCCATGCTAATCTCATCGACGTGGAGCAGAGCCAAGGAATGTCGATGGGTTCGAATCAGGTCACGATATCTATTTGAGACGAGACTACTTTTTGCTAGTTGATAATAGTTCAAAAATTGGAAAACTTCCACCATCGTGTCATTATCTATTGAAGCCATCTTTAAAATTCTAAAATGTAATAAATGTCAACTGAAACATGACATGAATATGAATCCTTAATGATTTTTATACAAAAAAATATCGATATATAGAAATGAAATAATGACGAAATCAAAATTTATATACAGAATATACATCGTCGTGCGGGTTCTAGAACAAATGATTACGATCTAAAGTCTGCTGCCAACTAAAAGAAAGAATATGATCGATAATCCGTAAGGCAGCAATTTTGTGAATCAACAACGCAGAGTACAAAACTTCGTATGGCTCGCGGAAGTCTGAAGTTCTTTCTGCATGCAATGAAGAGCTAGAACGTCTATTATTGATGGGTTCCTTTTGTTGGCAAAAATTTATTTTACTAACAATTTCCTTTTTGACGAAAAAGTGGATGTTTAAAAATCAGACATAGGAAATGGGTTAATTAGAGAGCTAACGGTATGTCTAAAATCATTTGTTTTTGAGATTGGTCCAAATTTTATTCCTTTTCCTGTTAGAAAAATTTTGTGCACTCTTTCATTTTTCTCTAACTGTCTAACCGTATGCCAAAATTTTGTGTATTATTTCTCGAAAAAGATAATTGAGATGGATTTTTTCTTTTCCGATTAGACAAATTTTGTGTACTCTCTCGCTATGTGAGAGAGTACTGCTCACTATATAGCAAACAGTTAGAGAAACGCCATTTTTGAGCGAAAGCATCAACGGAGCTGATTTTTTGCTGTAATGCAAACATTCACAGATTTTTTGCACCCGGGGTTTTCAAAGGTGCTGATTACAAATATAATGTCAGATCAGCTGTGACAACCTCATGAGAGACCTCGTGAGAATACTACGCGGCCTGTGATGCAAACATTCACATCTTTATTCCCTCTATTGCGGCAAATACCGTATTGCCTGTAATTATTCCCTCTAATTATTTGAGTTCTAGTACAAATTTTGCCATTTTTCGCCACATTTTGAGATATTTAGGCAAAAATGACAAAAAATCAGTAAAAAATGCAAACAAGTCAAAATTTTCCAAATAATTTGCATAAATTTTGGGCTTAAAACAGAAGTGCGCTCAAATTAAGGAACCTTCAACATCATATTCAAGACACTCTTAGTAGAAAAGCGCGAAAAAATTTCTGGAAAACCAGTGAAAATTTCCCAAAAACTTAAACAAAACTGATGTCTTCCGTTACAAAACGCAACACTCACTAGTCTTATTGTAGCATTCTCGACTACGGCCATTGTTAAGCGAGAAATATTACTTTCGATCAGTCGATTAAATTCAGGAGATACTAGGCACATTTTCGACCATTGCCATCCAGGTAGAAATTTAATTAGCCAGTAATCGTCCGGAATTTCCATCTGTTTCCGGGATCGCTTCTTGGCTTCACTTCCCGAAATCGCTCATTGGAGAACCAGGTCGTTTGACGCTTTGATTAGAAACAGTTTTCTTCATAATACTTCCACTCAGATAATGAATACAGCTGAAATTTGACTCATGATTTTAAGACCTCTGCCTACCGCCGGAGGCATAACTGATTTTTAGAACGAGAAATGATTCTTGCTGGTTAATAGGAAACGTAATTTTAGTCACATTTTAGTCATAGGAATCAAATCGGGTATATACCACTTGATGGGTGCGTTTTTCTATGCCCCTATTTATTTGAGCCTGTTCCCGGCCATTGTTAGCCGATATTTTGTACCGGTTATAGGTTTTCGACCACGCTGAGTCCGAATCTGACATTAGTTTTGACCTAGGGTCGACCCTAAGGGTCGAAATGACTACCCTTAATTTTTTGAAAAATCCATGTGGTCCCCCCTATGGTCCGAAAACTGAAAAAATCGATTTTTTGAAAATGTGTCAAAACTCTCTGCAATGAGTAGTTTTATGGGTAATTCGATGCGCTGATTCCGAATCTGTAATTATTTTACCCGTAACGCGTCAAAAAAAGCGTTTTCGGACCATTTTTGTTAACCAAAAAAGGGTAGTCATGTCGACCCTTAGGGTCGACCCTAGGTCAAAACTAATGTCAGATTCGGACTCAGCGTGGTCGAAAACCTATAACCGGTACAAAATATCGGCTAACAATGGCCGGGAACAGGCTCAAATAAATTTGGTACAAAGATTTGGTACAAGATTAAGACTTTTTACCGATTTCACCTATATAGGGGTTTTAGTGTTTTAGAGTTTAGGTGGTCCCGCCACGAAAATTGAGAAAACCGCTATTCTCTTCAAAAAAATGCCCATTTTTGGCGCGATACGAAAAAACCAATTGCAGATTCGGAATCAGCGCATCGAAATACCCCTAAAAACATGTTTTGCAGAAAAAGCTTCCATATTTTCAAAAAATCGATTTTTTTTCGAAAACCATGTGGTACCCCCTATGGTCAAAAAATCAAATTTTTTCGGAAAACATGTTTTACCCCTAAAAACACATTTTGCGAAAAATTTCCGGACCCTCGATTTTCCAGTTAAAACCTAATATATTTTGTCTTTGAATTATTCAGCCTTCGTATATAGAACTTCAATAAATAGCGCAAAATTGTGTTAAAAAAGTTTAAAAAAAGTAAAGTAAAAGATTAAAATGACCAACCAGTGAAAATATTTACTTCTCATCAAATATATGACCGACATTTGACAAGTGTCCTTCATGGCCAGCAATAGCTCAGTTGGTAGAGCGTCGGACTGTAGAGTTATACGAAGTCATCCGCCGGTCCCTGGTTCAACTCCGGGTTGCTGGAATCATTTTTGTTCGGAAAAAATGTATGCATTTTGGTGCGGAAAAATAAGTTTTTGATAAAAAATTATATCTCAATAAATTTTGCTATGAAAATAAAATAATGTAGGCCAAATAATATTTTTTAAAATTTATCAAACTATAATATTCATAAAAAATTAATGATATTTTGTCTTTAAATTATTAAGCCTACTTCAATATTTAACCTATTATTTTTTTTATATATTTTATAATAAATAATAATAAATAAATTTTATTAAATTTTGATAGCAGAGGCGACGGGCTTCAAAATGTCAAGAATTAATTTAACCTATTATTTTACAAATGTTGTTTGTTTGCGCATGACGTTGAGATCTCGGGATCCAGTCGATAGATTTGATGATCGACACATTTTTCAGATTTTTTATGCTTGGATTTTATGCTTTAAAAGTCGAAATTTTCAATATGTCAAGATTTCATTTCAAAATTTCAAAGGGCAGAGAATTTCAACGCAGACAAAGAGAGATGCACAAAGACGCACAATGCAATGGCGAAGAGCCAGACATTTTCGCTTAGAGAGAAATGTCAATATGTCAAGATTTCATGGTAGTGGCCTAGGTCCCAGTGATTGAAAAACAAATAATGGAAAGAACGAATCAGCGAAACAACTGTTGAGCTTAGTCCCATTTAAATTCTCGGTTGAAGGCTGTAAACTTTTGAAATTAAGATAAGTCGGAGATCGGTTTTCTGTTCCTATCTTAATGTTCTTCTTAAATAAGAAATACACAGGAATAAGAAAAACCGAAAGAATGACTGAGTTCGATTGCAAGACACTAACCAGGGAGGTTCCCGAGGTTAGCGAGAAAAAAATGCCACCTTCATAAGTAAAAAAAAATGACACCTCGGGAACCTCCCTGGTAAATGCAATTATTATAGTCGGCCCTCGATACAACAACACTTTTCTTTCATCGTCGAAGGGGGTTCTTAAAACAGGGATCTCTTATATTTTATTTTACGTCAATCAGCACACTGCTTCGTGGAATCTCCATGTCTGTAATAAAAACCATTGTGCATTCGTCTACTCTATTTACCAAACACACAATGATTCGCTTTGCTATTTCGCAATGGATGAATTATCTATACTGTGTGACCTTAACATATTCGTCTCCAAATAACAATTTAAAGGATGCAGTGCATGCACGGGTAATTCACATGCGCTGAGCCCGAATCAGGCCTTAATTTGACTTAGGGTTAAGTCGGCGACCCTAAGAATCGAGAGTCTCTCACACATGTGTGATAATCTTAGCCATTTGGTGCCCCTTTTACTAGGAAAACTACCCCAGCTCAAAAATTTGGCGCGAATTCAAATTTTTGCCGAAAAAATCAAATCCTGCACTGAATTTGACTGATTTATTGGATTTAGCGTAGCCGATTTATTCGGCAAGTTTTTAATTTCCGGAAAAGGTGCCAAATTTCGAAAGATACGAAGATTTTCCAAATTGCAAAATTTACGTTGACCCCCCAATATTCTATACTATTCTACCCCCCAATATTCTCCCCAATAACTATATGGCTATATAAGAGCAATATCAGATTTGATATAGGAGGTCAAAAAATTGGACTCTAAGCCTTTCAAAATAGGGAAATGGAAAGGTAAAATTAAAATTAAAATTAACTAAAAACATGCTAGGAAGAAACTTGACTCAAAACTATTGAAACTTAGCTCAAGCTTAAGCGCGAGTAATTGAAGATAGGCTTAGGAGAGCACTCATCTCTAGATGTATGCCAAGGCTTGGTCTTAGACTTAAGTGTGGTTATACTAAATCGTTAGCTATAAGCCAGCTTCACTATATGATTTCATAACCATGGTTGCAGAAAACTTCAAAGGCCTTGTGAGCCATTGTAGGCGTTTGTATGAGTTTTGTACAGACAAATCCGCTTGGGACTATCATTTATTTGGTGTCTGCCAGAGGACGGCTGAGAAGAAACGAGGCAGTTGGAAATAGCCCACTGCCTCGCTTCACCTCTTTCTTTCTCTGGCAGTCGCTCGAACCTATGATTCATGCTGCCCACATAGAGGATATATAACTGAACGCTGTCGCTAAGATGTAAGCCTACCTTTTCAATTTTTTTCTAAAAATTTCAAATAAATGATAGTCCCAGGCGGATTGTCTGTAAAAAACTCCATCAAAGGCCTACAATGACTCACAAGGCCTTTGAAGTTTTCTGCAACCATGGCGATGAGTCTGAAAATTTTCCCTCAAAATTGTCATTCCAAAAGGTCTTGGAAACACATTTTTTTCTCAGAACTGAACTTTTTTTATGAATTGTGTTTATGAATTTGTGAATTTTATCTAAATCTCTCTACTGTACAATAATTTTCTTCTAAAAATTGGTAGTTTCACAAAAACGTGTTTTTAAGCGTATTTTAGTCACAAATTTTGTCGGATATTTTTTTTGGCATTCAGTAGATTGAAATGCCCAAACTTGGCATTGCTCGTATGCCTAAGCCTAACCTAGGCTAAAGGGTGAGAAAAAAATCGGTACAAAACTAAATTTTCATTTTCTGTGCAGAACGCAAAACCTGTAAAGCAAGTTTGGTGTCATATTAAATTACAAGGTTTATGACAAAAAAAGATCAGCTCGATTCGCTTTGTATATCCAAGCAAACGGCAGGTCCAAAGTTGTCAACCCAAATTTTAGCCTGTACAGCCAAAGTGTTCTCTCTTTGGGACACAAAATACTTAGGAAATTCTTATGGTTTATTAGAAAATTTTATACGACATTTTTTTGTCACAAACCTTAGAACTTGTAATTTAATATGACACCAAACTTGCTTTACAGGTTTTGTGTTCTGCACAGAAGAGTGAAAATTTAATTTTGTACCGATTTTTTCCTCACCTTTTATGCCGTGAGAGGTTTACATAAAATGGATTGAAAGATGATTCATGTGATCATTAAAGGAAAACGGAATCGAAATCGCTGTAAACTGCATTCTTAGATTCACTTTAGAGAGATTGGCGAACGCTCGGATTGTTGTACCTTTGGACGGCCATATGTCTCGGGAGCATTACTACTGTAATCTGGTGCGAAAAGAGAATTATGGCCAATTTTAATCAATTTGGTAATCGACCAGCGCTGCGAGTTTCATCGCGCACTTTTAGCCATGGTGATTGTTCCACTAGACCAAATCCTAGGGGAGGGTGATATCATACTCAGACCCGTAATATTAGGTTGTCCACAAAGTTTTCAGACTGGGCACAGGGTTTCTAACCGAAAAATTGAGGGCCCACCAAAAATAGCCATTTTTTGAAGAAAATAGCGGATTTGCTTACTTTCGTTGCGGGACCAACTAAAATCTGACTTCAAATTCGGATTCCCCGCATCAAAAAACCCCTAAATAGGTGAAATCGGCAAAATTTCCGGACCCTCGATTTTTCGGGTAGAAATCCTGTATCCAGTCTGAAAACTTTGCGGACAACAAACAGAAACAAATTTCGGCTGTGTGAAACATTTTCAAAGGGAATTCTCCTGGATATGCCCTGAACGATATTCGTCTTTATAAACAGCAAATTTCAGGCGATTTGCCCTTTAGTGACAACCACGGGTCCTGTGCTTTACTATATGTTCAGGATTGCTTTTCAACTTTGTTCGGGTCAAATCTCGGACATCATGAGGAGTGTAGGTAAAAATCCCCCCCGGTAAAAATCCCCCCCGCGGCCTTTTTTGGCATAACTTTTTACTGGAACCTTCTAGAAGGATGAGTAATAGCTTAAATTAAAGCTAAGACTCTGGGCTACAAATCGGTATATTACTTGCCACATCTCGATTCAAGATTCTTGAGATTTAATTATTTTTGTCTCAAATTCTCGAATTTGCAAAAAAAGTTGAAATTTTGAGACAAAAATAATTAAATCTCGAGAATCATGAATTGAGATGCGGCGAGTAATATACCGATTTGTAGCCCAGAGTCTTAGCTTTGATTTAAGCTATTACTCATCCTTCTAGAATGTTCCAGTAAAAAGTTATGCCAAAAAATGGCCGCGGGGGGGATTTTTACCGGGGGGGATTTTTACCGGTTCCCCATCATGAGCACGGCGACAACGTGCATCACACTTTTCAATCCGTTAGCCACCATCATCTTCCTTCGATGCTATCGCAGAGTTGCACTCTCCACGCTTACCTGCTGCCGTTATAAATGTGAGGTAAAACGTGTGACACACGCCAGCACAAACTTCAAAAATCTAAAAAATCGCTAAAAAATAGACCAAACCGTCTAAATTTTGTCTATTTATAATAAAAATACGAAATACTAGTGAAAAACAGTAAAAACACAAGTTTTTGACAACAGAAAAATTGGCGGGAAAAATAAAATTCAATAACCACCAACATATTCTAAAACGTGTGACACACGCCAGCACAACAGCTGTCACCACCATTGTACCATGCACGGATGTGCAAAGGAATGCGACAAATGAATGAATGATACATTTTTCTTTTTTCTTTTCTGAAAATTATTTCTGTTTCTAATATAGATTAGGGATTCAAACATTATCCCGCTAAAAGCTCTAGAAGGTTAAGATCTCTTAACATTGCTGTTCTCGATTTGTGGTATTTTTTACTGCTATATATGGATCGATGCTCAAAAGATATCCGCACTTTTCCTACGCCAGCCCATTGACGAATTGTCAACAAGTCACAAAGCAGGCGGCAATTTGAATCGGATTTTCGGGGCATTAGCCATTTTGGACGAAATTCGCCATTTTTGGTTGTATAGAAACAGTTTTAGGGTGTAGATAGATTGTTTTAGAGTGTTTTAGACAGATATAGACTACTTTTAGACAAACTTAGACAGTTTTACGCGAAAATCAGATTCAAATTGCCGCGTTTTTTGTGACTTGTTGACAATTGCGTAATGGGCTAGCGGAGGAAAAGCGCGGATATCTGTTGAGCATCGGTCCATATATGATCCAGGAAAAACTAGTTTTCCTGGTAAAATTACAGGAAAAACTACAGTAAATCATTTTATCTTTCACGGTTCATAAAAAATTAACTTGCACGCTGCAATTTATTGCCTACGTATCCGTTCACAATTCTACAGATAAATTCTACTGAGAATCCTCCCAGTAAGCTAGTCCTGTTACTCCGTCTGGTGCAACATGGTCTTTGATGCCTTATTTTGTCTGTCACGCTTTTTTTGACTACAAACTACAAATTTCGTAATTTACGGTTTTTTGCCATTTCAGGCCGCAATTTTTGGCACCCGGAGGTTTTCGGCTATGGGGAATCTATTGCTGAAGTCAGATTTTGGGTTTCAGGATTCAGAATCCCGGATTCTGAAGCACCGTTGACTTAGCGTGAAAATGGTACCAAATTACCAATCCTGTAGTCGGGCGCTCCTTAGAACGTGAGGGAACTTAGAACATATAGGTAAGCGTATAGACAAAATGTTTAATCGGACTCCCGTAGAGAGTCCCTGAAGCTATATACAAATATGTTTGACCAAAATTTCTATTAGTGATACTTCTAATCACGATACTAATACTATTAGGCTATACTAATGACAAAACACATCGACTTAATAGAATAGATAGATTAATTGAGCATTCGATAACGGTTTTCTCATTTTGGCTTTCCCAATTCGGATCGTTCATCACAGCTCATCCCGATCCACAATCACAGAATTTCTGGATGGTACCGCCCCATTCGACAATGTTGATGTCCATGAGAACTTTCTGACGCTCAACAGCGTTCTTGTTGTAGCTGAGGAAGTACTGGACAATGTTCGTGATCTTGACGGCAGGTGTAGGGAAGGTGACGTCGTCCCAGATGGCTTTGCGGACCTTAAATGGAGCGATTGATACAATGTGTGATGGAAATGTATAATTGAAACGTTGGAATTTTCATGTCGAAATGATGCAACATATTTCCTCTAATAGAAGTCCCCTTGGCAGAACGCCAAGATTACGCCAAGGTCATTTTCTAGGTTTCAGAATTTGCTACAAATTCTGAATTTGTGATATGTTTTAGCTAAAGACTTAGGCTGCAACATATTTCAAAATCGGGATTTTCTTGAAGTTATAAAGTGGATTGCCAAGCTTCGCCAATTCGAGCGCCAATTTGAAAGGGGGTTCAATTAGAGAAAATACGGTATATATAATATATTTAGTTAGAAATAAAATTGTTTTTCACCGACCCAATCAATATCAGTTTGAAAGTGTTACCACAATGGAAAATCAAATTGCATATCCAGAATTCTTGGAAAAAGTTGGTTGAGTGTTATAAAAATCAGAAATGGGCTTAAAATTCCTCGAATGTACCCGAAAATCCTTTATCTTTTGTGTGCCAAATTAAGAACGGTCGACTGTAGTTGTTCCATTAGGTACAATAAGATAATTTTGGGCTATAGTTCAAAATTTTCCATTTTCGCGAAATTTCGAGGGGTCTCTACATGTTCGTAGAACAGTAAATTCGTAGAAAATTTGGTTTTTCGCGAAAAATGACATTTTTATGTGATCTCAGGCCGAAATTTCGTACCCACTATAGGTAATCGACCCAGCTGAATCCGAATCTGAAGTCAGTTTTGGCGTAGCACCAATTTATGGCGTTCTGCCCGACAAAATGCCAAAAATGGGCAGAATGCCAGAAAGTGATACCATATTGCCTCTGATGTCAAATCTGACTTCAGATTCGGATTCAGCTGGGTCGATTACCTATAGCGGGTGCGAAATCTCGGCCTGAGATCACATAAAAATGTCATTTTTCGCGGAAAAACAAATCTTCTACGATTTTACCGTTGTACGAATATGTAGAGGCCATTTCGAGCCTTGCCGGAGTGGGCCAAAATTTTACGAAAATAAATAATTTTATGAATTGAGCACTCACCTGGTTAAAGACGCTGTTGAATCCAATTTTAATCGTTGCATTCCAGGTGTTGTAATGTTGCGTGAGAGTATCAGTGAGTACTGTCGTGTTTTGCGCAGAGATCGCAATCAATGGCGCCCGGTTGCCGCAACTGGCCGGAGGCACGGTACTGGGAGCCGAACTTGTTGGGAGGTTTACGAACAGGTTGTCTTCCAGGAACTGGTTGCGGAATTTGTGAGTCGGGTCTAACTGTTCGGCTAGTTGTCTAAAATAAACCTTAGGGTCTTAGTTAGGATCTTACGTTCGCGAGGTGATATTTCTAAAACGATGCGACCCGAACCTCTTCTCAACGGATTTGGACTAGTCCCATGGCCAAACTATTAACCTGCGGCTGTCAGCCTGGGGTCATCAGAAAAACCCGCGAAATTTTAATTGTTAAATTTTGATTTTGGGATTTGCAGCGATGGGATAACTTTTTTGCAACTTTTTAATACTGTTCTGGGTTTAGTGTTTCTACGGGTTTTCGGATGCGCTGATTCCGAATCTGCAATTAGTTTTTTCAGATCGCGTCAAAAAACGGCATTTTTGGGCTAAAAATGGTTACTTTTGGCCAAAAAATAGCAAAAACTGCCGTTTTTGATGCGATCTGAAAAAGCTAATTGCAGATTCGGACGTCCCTTGTTAGTTATGTGATGAACACAGTGACTCACTTGAAGTCTGCGAGCTTAGGATAGCAGTGGAGGAAGGTTTCAGGGCCTTGTGCGAAAACCTTTCCCCAGTGAGGTCTAGCGCAATAAGGAATGAGGAGTTGTTCAATCTGCGGCAGCACTTCCATCACAGCGGTCATGTTGGGTTTCTGTAATCAGTGTAACTTTTAAAGTTTTTGGCATCCAAAAATTGAGAATAATAATAATTGCGGTTTTTACGCTCTGTATAAAAATTTTGAATTTTTTGCACAAAAATTGAAAAAGGGCGTGAAAGTGCTTGAAATGCTACTAAAATAGTTACGAAAATGGCTAAAGTAAACATTTTGTGACCACTTGAGGATGTGATCACATGACCATCGAGAACTAAAGCACTGACCCAGGTGAAATGAATGCCCACAACGTTTGATTGACTGTACATTTCACTCAACCAAAAATCATCGCCTTTTATGGTGCGAATCAGCAACAAGTGAACACGTGGAGCAATCAGGTCACTAAGTGTAGTTACCTGGAAAATAAATGATTAGGAACGAGATTGTGGGCCATTGAAATAGCTTACCTCTTCAAACGGCGAAATTTTGCAATTCTCAATTTTTAGCCAAAAATTGTCATTTTTAGAAGAAAAGTTTTGGATATTGGAATCCTCGGAAAGAGCTTGTCTATTTAGCGTGTACTGAATTTTTTCATAATCCGTTTCATCGAAATTAGTTTACAGAAATGTTTCATATTTCAATACAACCTACCGCTTTAATGGCTGCGACAGCATTCTCATACGCTAAAAAGTACTCAGATTGGATCTCAGCGCCATCAAATCCAGAAAGACCAAGATGATAGTCAACCAAGCCAAAGTACCACGGCTGTTCCACACTCTGATCGCTAAATATTTTGACCTGTCGATTTGTCATTTGCGAATTTCGGGAATAAGAAAAGACATCACAAGAATCGTCGATGTTTTTTAATGAATACACTGTCAAAAATTATTCTAAGCTCATCATGATCATTTTCATCACAGCTGAACCTGATGCGCAAAATAAAGTAGGCCCAAGTTGTGATTTTTACATATTTTAGACGGCGCACGGTAAACCCCCCAATATACCTAACGATAGCCAATAGCCTCAGCTTTAATTTAAGCCATTACACATATTAGAAAAGATCGTGAAAGCTTCTAGAACATTCTGGAAGATTCCATGGAGGCTGAAAATGGTACCATTCGTCTTCTCTCGCCGAGACGAAGCGATTGACGTATCACACGCCCGGATCCGAGCGATCTGTGACCTGGCCAAATCCAGGATTTTCTGGATTTCCGGAAGCCATATCTCCGGGGTGAAACATAAATGTAGGCTGCGACCGGTACCAATCGCCTTGTCTCGCCGAGAGGAAGCGATTGAGCTATCACACGCCCGGATCCGAGGCGCGATCGACAACTTGCCCTTTTACGTGACTCACGTAATTCACGTTTCACGTATATAAACCCCAATACTGACATTGACACCCCCTCCTAAAATCATGGGTTTTTGAGGGGTTCACGCGAGTTTGGGGTCCGGGACCCCCAAAAAGCGGGAGATTCTATTCGTGGCGGAACGACAGAGTGCGCCTTAGAGGGACTCGATTGTGTCCATATTTTTTTCTCCGAGTCGAACTGAGCTGATTTTTGGCACCCGGGGGCTATGTGTGTGGCCGAAGGCCGCGATGTGACTCCCGTAGGGAGTCCCAAACCGCTAGTGTTAAATATTAAAACATTGCCTACACAAGATATGTCGGTGGCAGTGCCGCAATAGGTGAGATTTGAGTATGAGATCTGGTGGCTCCGTACAGGTTCTGCAGGCTTCCAATATTGCTGTTTGAGCCGGAGCGATCCATAATCCTGAATGAAAAGCGACATCTTTACGTAAATCAAAAAAGTACGATCAATTGTCGTATAATTTTCACGACAAGAATCGTTTACAAGAAATTTGAAATTCTGCGGGATCAGAATTGGGATGAGCGAAGAAAAATACGGTAAAAATTGATCGAAACGGTTTTAAAATTTTTATGGGAGCAACTTAATTGAGGGTTTATAGTACAAAATGTATATTCTTACATAATTTGGCCCCAGACACCGGGAGTGGAAAAATCCGTGAAGAGCTGAACGCTGTATCCCATGTTCTCAATTTCGTCGAAGTGGTCGTAAAGGTCTTGCGTAGGCATGCTGAAAAGAAAACATGAACAGACTCTCTACGATAAACTTGTTGCTTGAACTTAGAACAGAGATCAAATTTAATAAACATTTTACCTTGATAAACCGTACTTTGGTACAGCCGGTACATTTTCCAATTTTTACAAAAAATTACAAAATTTTAGGCCCGAAATTTAATCACATGTGATATTGTTGTTAAATTAGATGACATACGAAAAATTTGTATAAAATATTCGTAGATGTGCAATTTTTCTTTTTTATGTGAAAGAAAACAAACACGCTAAAAGCCAAAAATTTTGGGCAATATCTCATTTATTTTTGTCATTTTTGATAATATGCCACTCTTCGGCACTTTATCTGTTTGTTCCAAAGGTTTTGTGAATGACAAAATCAAAGGTTCAAATGAACGGCTGGTCCCGCAGCGAAGTTTCTTAGAATGGAAAGGGCGCTGACTGTGGCTGGCCGGTGAAAAGTTGAGAGAATCATAAGGCAGACAGTCAGCTCCCTTCCCATTCTAAGAAACTTCGCTGCGGGACCAACCATTCATTTGAACCTTCGATTTCGTCATTCGCAAAACCTTTGGAACAAACAGATACTTAAAAATTGACTGAAAACTTAACATCTCTAAAAAACCCATTTTTGGTGTTGAAAAATATGGTTCATATCTGAAAAGCTTAGGACGACTTGTTCTACGCCAGCCACACGAAGGATGTAAACAAGTCACAAAAAGGGCGGCAATTTGAATGGGGTTTTCGGGGTCTTGGCTGATTTGGGCGGTATTTGGTTGGTTTTGGCGTTATAGATAGTTTTAGAATATAGAGTGATTGATTTAGAGTATCGTAGACAAATATAGACTGTTTATAGACAAACTTAGACTGATTTAGCCCGAAACCCCATTCAAATTGCCGCCCTTTTTGTGACTCGTTTACATCCTTCGTGTGGCTGGCGTAGAACAAGTCAGACCAAGCTTTTCAGATATGAACCATACATTATCGATCATCCTACCGATTTATTCCTAATTTACGCTTATTTTTTTCAAATTTCTTTCAAATTTCGTTCTGGTATTGAAAAATAGCTCCCGGATTGAATCTAAAAAGGATACCTACTTACTTGACAAAAAAGTAGTTGGTGATGTTGAAGGTGGGCTCGACATTGAGCTCCACCTGGGTTATGACGCCGAACGCGCCGACTCCGACGACGATGGCTTTTAGTTCAGGATCATTCGGACCATAAGTGGCGAGTGTTCCGTTCGCCAAAACAATTTTAAGGGAACGAATATGGGAGGCCAAGCATTGGTGAGTCAGCCCGCTGCCGTGAGCGCCGGTCTGAGAGGCTCCGGCCACGGATATTTCCGACAAAGAAGCCTGATTTGGAAGAGCGTATCCAAGGTATTCTGGAACGCAAGTTTTTATGTTCTGATCCAGAGATTTAACCTGACAGATATTTTCACAAGACCGCGAAAATGTCGCTTTTTACAAAAAGTGACAGTTTTTCAGGAAGAAAACTCTTGAAAGTTGTCTTGGGAACCGGTCAATCCCCGGTCAAAACCCCTGCGGCCTTTTTCGCCGTAACTTTTTTCTGGAACATTCTAGAAAAATGAGTAATGGCTTAAATCAGAGCTAAGACTCTAGGCTACCGATCGGTATATTGCACACCGGATCTCGATTCAAGGTTCTCGAGATACAAGTCTTTTTGTCTCAAATTTTCGATTTTTTTGAAAATTCGAGAATTTGAGACAAAAATACCTGAATCTCGAAAACTTTGATTCGAGATCCGGCATGCCGCTCGGTAGCCTAGAGTCTTAGCTCTGATTTAAGCCATTACACATTCTTCTAGAATGTTCCAGTAAAACGGTGGGTTTGACCGAGACTCAGTTATCTTCCTGAAGGTCCAATTCTCGAATTTGACACCAAAGTTACCAACAAATTTTACACAACAAATCTGAAAATTACATACGCAAATATGGATTCAAATCCGTGTAAGGAATGCCAGCCTGAAATTTATTTAAAAAAAGTTTCATCTAAAGTCACCAAGGGACTTACTTGCACTGTGATGCTCGGAACAGAAGCATCGAATCCAATTATATTCTTCAACCCGAGGGTTGAAATTATCGTGTCAGGACTGTCGGCACAGCGGCTGAAGCTGTGACGAGTTCCCATACAGCGAATTTTGTCTGCGCCCTGGACAATTTCTTGGACTTGTTCCACTGTGGTCGGATACTGGATGTTTTGGGTGCTGAATAGGAAGTTGCCGCCCCAGTTGTGCAGGCTGGAATTTAAGGATGGAATGTAACGGACTTTTTTCTTTTCTTACATTTACTACTCAAATAAGTTATGTCTATATATTTATGAAAACCTATAAAATAGTTGAAAACTATAGCATAGTTTTAAAATGGATATTGCTTCTGGTCACAGCTTCTAGAACATTCTAGACAAAGAATAATGGCTCAATCAGAAGCACAGAGTCTCATCATGGAGCCATTACTCCGTCTTCTAGAATGTTTTGGAAGTTGTAATCAGAAGCAATATCCATTTAAAACTATACTATAGTTTTCAACTATTTTAAAGGTTTTCATAGATATTGATATCACTGATTCAAATTTGATTTGCACTTGACTCGGATATTCCGATCAGGTATTCTAAATCCCTGCGGCTAAGCCACACGTGGATTTCAAATCCATAAAACTTACGTCACTGGTTTTAGCGCAGCTCTTTTGGCTCTCATACTTTGACGTAGAACTTGGTCCTCCAGAACTGGACTCGACGGTCTCAAGTGCAGCGGAATGTTTATTTGCTCTGTCAAGGCATAGCTTTCGGCAAGGATAAATATTGTCACGAAAAGTGGTGTGAATAGCAAATTCATCACTCAGTTGATGATCCTGAAAGTTGGTCTTAAAATTATGTATGATTCCCCAAAGGGCTCATCCAGAAATTATGTAGTCCGATGAATTTTTGGCATCATCGCATAATTTTCCGCTAAAATTCTGAAAATGTAGTTTTGGCCATAAATGAGCATCGAGCCCAAAGCAAATTCCAGTGAGATGGATAGGAAAATGTGGTCGTTAATTTTTTTACCAATCCAAATTTCTGGACTGTCTAATTTCTGGATGAACCAAAAGGTGAAACGGCACAATCATATCTTAAAACAGGAAAATTTCTGAACTGAAAACCGCTTGATTTAAAAGGCCGTTGAACTCCGTCCTAAAGTCCGTTCGTATGTCACTATTCCAAAAAAGTGAAACTATAAACGAAGCAACCAAAATATCAAAAACGAATGATAAAACTTCGGTCGAATCACAGATTTATGTCTATGAAAACTCGCTCTGTTTGGAATTTGCATCACAAGTGAGGGAAACGGACGCGGCGCAATCGCCCACTACTTTTGGCGGTGGAACGGAATTCAAGTCTAGCCTAGTCTAGTCAAATTAACTGTATAATTATTGGCATGACAAAGTTGTTTTGGAATTAGAGTTAGAGTGTCAGAGTTCTGGTATTATAACTGTTTTCAGGACATAAGTATCCGGCACTGATCTGGGATATGTTAGTTGGAAAAAACATTGTTGAGGACATTATCCATAGACTACATAGGGATTCTATGTTGCCAACATAAGTATCCGATATTGATATCGGATATGTTAGAGGAAAAATTGTTTTGGACATTATGAAATGCTATTATATATATATTTTTTCGGGAAACCTGGAGATTGGTAGCTATCGATTGAGCTATTGGTCAGAGGGAACTAACGGACGGATCCTGAGATATAAGCCTTTAGACCATTCAAGAATTCAGAAAACCGGAAAATAATATAGTTCAATATACATAGGAACTCTGCGTTGCCTACCGTTATACAACTGCTGAGCCACCTAACCACTTAACCGTTAAATAGACGAATTCAAGACTGAAGAACGCCCCAAGAAAAGTTGGCGAGGTCAATGACCTCAGGTGGGAAATTTACATAGTTGTGTTCTGTAGGCCAATAAATCTTTTCCGGAAATTAACCTTCCGGGATGTTACGGTTTTTTGATGATTTTCCTAGTATCATGCGCCACTTGAGTTCTTTCCTGTAGTCGATTTCATTGCGGAACAATATTCTGGATTTGCATCGAAATGAAGTAACGTGTCGGGCCGCTAGTGCCCACACAATCCTGGCGGTGGAACGGAGAGGACAGAACACTGGATTAGATATTTTTAGTATTGTTCTTCCACGTTTCAGATTTTATAACTGTCATGTGATGAAACACAAACTTCAGTGATAGTTAATTAAACTAAATTTACCTTTTGATTTGTCAGAATTTGGAATATTCGACTGCTGAAACAAAAAAAATGCGACGATCTGCTCGACTGGCCGAAAAGCAAGTACGAGACCAGAATGAAGCACAAATGGAGCCAATTGCAAAGAAAAAACGATCGTATAATAAGTGAGTTTTTAATAGAAAGTAAAACTATCATTGTTCTAATTGAAAGTTACTGAAAAATCTAGAATGGTTCTCAGCACACTCCAAACAATAGAATTTGAAAGACAAAGTAAGAAGTGACCCGAACATTTGCTCTTTTGAAGTGACATTTCCGGTCTCTTCCCGAACGCATAACAGTGCTCCGGAAAGCTTTTAAGTGTCCCTACCCCAGTTACTTACTTACTACAGTCGTCCCTCTCTAATCCGGCGCAATCCGTTTTGGCCAAAATGTGCCGGATTAGAGAGGGTGATCCCAAGAATAGTAGTTTTTTTGCTGATTCTGACTCGGTTTTTACCGTAAAATGTCAAATCTGATGTTGCTGTCCTTATTGGATAATAAAAAGTTGAGTCAGGATTGCAATAGTGAAATTATCAAATTCACATGAAAACAAAAAAATTTTGACGTGTTTTCAACTATCCGTTATACCCACAGTATAACCGGATGCATCCCTGGTATATGATATATACTTATCGGGGGTGGGGGAAATTTTATTTCACATGCGAAATTTCTAAAAATTAGTTTAGAATGCCCAAAAGATACTAAAAATTTTTAGATCTTTGAAAATTTTTGTGGGAATTCAAATTTTATGTAAAAAATACCTGTGATTTAAATATGAAAATTAAATATTATTCGAATTCCCGCCAAAAGATTATGCATATTTCGGAGTCTGAAAAATTCTGAAAAACATTTTTTGGAATTCTAAATTATTCTAGACTTGTTTTTATAAATTTCTCGTGTAAAATCTCTATATAACTTACCGTAATACTGTAATTACTCCCCTCCCTATAATTACTCCCCCTCTGTATGGATTTCACTCCCTGGTTCGACCCCGCTTGCCACCTTAACCAAAACTGAGTGCATATACGTGTAGATCTTATCGAGTTAAGTATGTTTAGCTGGTTTAAAAATATTTCATACTCAAAAATTTGGAGAAAAATGTCTTCGAAATTTGGAGTCGCTTCGAAATATGGCGTTTGAAAAATTACTCCCCCGGGGGAGTAATTATAGGGAATACGGTATATAAACCAAAATTCCCATATTTATATTTCAGAATTCCAAATATCGCTAACAAAATGGACAACGGCACAATGGTTGAAACGTTCAAATATCTTAACTATTGCCAGCTAGCGAAGAACAGTCTTGTCTCAAAGCGATTTCGCGATCTGATACGAACGCACAGACACAAATTGGCATTGCTCAATGTCCACAGCATTGACATGGTGAGCAATTTTTTTGTATTGGCTAAATGCATTAACTGTGGAACAACAGCTTCGGCTGACTGGAAGGGATCGCTGTGGGACCACTTTGTGTTTAAACGCTTTTTTATAAAGTGCCAAATTTTCAATTTTTTGAATGGATATCCATTTTCTGAGACCACTTTTCCCATCTAACTAAACGGAAAGTAGTTTGCAAAGTGCACTTAGTTTTAAAAAGTGGGCACTTTGCAGTTTTCCTTTAAATTTTGGATTTTTCCAGGTTTTACAGGAAAAACTGCAAAAAATGGCCACTTTAAAAAAATTGAGTTTCGAACATTTCCGTACAACTTTGGTAAAACTGTTTTAAAATTAGTGTAATCTCATTGATCAAAAATTATCCAAATTTTTTAGAGTTTTTCGCCAATTGCTCGTGCTACGGTAAAATTTTTTGATGAACATCTCACTCCTGAGGCATATAACGAATGGACCATTCGCAACAGTTACTCGAAACTTGCTCCACTTCAAGATCAAATTGTCAGCACGCAATGCGTCCAGAACATTCCAGACGTTTATTGGTTTTATGCTTATGCTCATTACAAAGGTAATCTGTAAAATACCGTCATATTTAGTTAAGGAGAGACATAGAACCCCAACTTTTTCTGACGTAATATATGAACTAGAGAAAGATAGATTTTTTTAATTTGAAGAAAATGTTTCATACCCCGGGGGTACCTCTATAATTTTTCTGACCCCGGATTCGGATTCCCCGCGCCTGAAAACCCCCGGGGGCAAAAAATGCCGGTGTCAAAAAACGATTTCACCCGCGCGGAATCGAACCTTCATCGGCAGCCTGGTGCCTGCGCCCCATTGCACTCGGCCATGGAGGCACAGGCGCCGAAATAGTGTGCAAAATCCCGAACTTCGCGCACCTGTAACTTTCTTAGCTGCGCTCGGATCCGGGTCCGAAGCGGGCCATTTTTCTTAGAATTTTATGCCGGTCATTTTAAGCTATCACTCGGCCATAAAGTCGAGATTTTCCCTTTTTTGGAAAGTTTTTAGACATTTGGCCCCTTAATAAAGGGGGGGGGGATTCTCTGTCGAAAATAGTCAACTTGTCTAATTTCAGATCCAAACCATCTTTTGCAAAAATTTGCTGAAATTTCGTAAAAAATGGCAAAAATGGCGAATAAAATTGAAAATTTTTTCGGCGCGACTTCAAATTTTTAATTTGTTTTGAAAAAATGTCAAAAAATGACGAAAATTTTCGAAATTTGACCAATATTTCGAAAAAATTTTACCCCCTTAATTATCCCCTTACCTTTAATTTTACCCCTCTAATTTCCCCCGCCCTAGAGGTCGATTGAATAATTATACCCCGGAGATTAAATAAGAGGGGATACGGTAGTCAACTTGTCTAATTTCAGATCCAAACCATCTCGAACTGCGCGACATAACAAACGTATTCTTTGCGCGTGCAAAACTCAACGATGACAATTGGCCATTATTCCAACATTTCGTCCGTCTCCTCACAGATCCGTTCATTTACGTTGAGCGTGTGCACTTGGCCTATCAAATCGATGTCTTAAACTCATTGGCCAGAGCAAATATCTCAGATAACGGTCGTTTGCAATGTCAAGAACTCATATTCAATTTGAATGCCGACAGTCGGAAATTCATCACCTGGGCAAAAGGTCACGTGCGCTGTAACCGATTTTCTGTTTACGGCGAAGCTGATTTAAATCAAGATGAAGTGTTGCTTGATTTTTTTCTAACTGGAGCACATTGTACTCCCGAAGTCAAAGTCAGCTCTAATGACCTTTCTAAGGTCATGGTCCGTTTTGTGCAGGTAATTAACTTTGTTGAAATGCTAAATTATTCCCCAAATTTGAGAGTTATCATCGAACGAGAGTGTAGCGCCGCGGCCTTCGCCGCGCATACGGGCTTATATCATGGAAGCTTCTAGAACATTCTGGAAGGTTCCAGAGAATTTTCTGACTTCGGATTCAAACTCAGCAGGGTCGATTTAGTACATAGGCACAAAATTTGGGGCCGTCCTTGCTTCCCACTATAAATGGCTTATATAAGCCATTTTGTTCTAATACCTTCTAGAAGCCGAAACGCATCCAAATACCTGGAAATCTGTTCTTAGCAGCTCCTTAGGAGCAAAATCGCATACCACACGCCCTGAAAGGCGTGACGGAGAGAAAGTTCCATTTTCCGGGACACGCACGCGGCGCAGACATGCGACTTACAAGGAACACTCACCTGGTGAAACGTGATGGATAGGAATTTACCCCACCTTGTGGCATTCGAACGGTACCAATCGTTTTTGCATGTACGTTACGACAACAAACGTGAAGTTTTTTTTCAAAAAATTCTGAAAAGGCGCTATTTTACCCAAAAAATTACGGGGAACACGAATATGACATTATTTTTGCCACTTTCATAGACAAAAACCCCGAAAACGGCCTCTGAAGTCGGATTTTCTCACATTTTCCTTGTAAAAATCCAATTTTCCGTATTAGGCTAACTTTTTTTTCAAGGTGCATGGGGAAAAAGACTGGTACCGTTCGAATGCCCACAAGGTGGGGTAAATTCCTATCGCCAGGTGAGCGTTTCCCCAGGTGAGTGTTTCTTGTCAGTTAGAATAGATGTAATTGATCAGTGGAAATTTCGGCCAGCATAGCTTGTAATAATCGATTGGTCAATTTAAAAATGACTCATCGAGCAAAATACTGCGAAAAATAGTGATGAGATTTATGTTGTAAAATAAACACCGAAAATACTTTACAATACTATTTCACATTTACATTTGTTATATTTCAGAAGTTCTTGAATCTAGCGAGTTCCGATGAAAGCCAGCTTATTGAGTCCATTGCGGGAAACTTCAAGAGCGAAGCCATAAAATTGTTCAAGCGTGATTACGCTGAATTTCACGTTAAAGAAGAAAGAAATCGTCGCAGTACTACGCACATTTTTGAGTTCATTAATGTCGATATCGTAAAGAAAATGCAACTCACTGCTGAGACTTATGAGTCTGTTATGTCAGTCTTTTCGATTAAAATTAACAATTTGTAATGGCTTTATTATTTGTGTTTGGAATATATATCCGAGAAGGAAAAGAATTTCATTTAACGTCCGTATATTGTTTGCCGAATAAAATGTTTTAAGAAAGACAATCGTAGACAAAATTATTTGAACATTGTCGGTACGTTTTAGTTTCTATTTCTTTTTATATGATCGAAAAAGTTGTACAAGGGAAAATTATTTAAGATGTGCAGCAAACGCGACAAAGGCGCGAATTTGAATGATAATTTTGCGGAGGATTGCGCTCTAGACTCTAGGAGGGAGTTGGCTTAAATCTGATATAGCCAGTTTGTAGAGCTTAAAAAGTTGGCATATAGTGGTCATGATCAGATTTTGTATCCGGTATGAAAATTCTCGAGAAAAATTGAGATTAAAGTTTTACTATGGAAAGTTTACTAAGGAAATTTTAATCTCAATTTTTCTCGAGAATTTTCATACCGGATACAAAATCTGATCAAGACCTCTGTATGGCAACTTTTTAAGCTCTACAAACTGGCTATATCAGATTTAAGCCAACTCCCTCCTAGAGTCTAGAGCGCAATCCTCCGCAAAATTATCATTCAAATTCGCGCCTTTGGCGCGTTTGCTGCACATCTTAAATAATTTTCCCTTGTACAACTTTTTCGACCATAATTTCACATTATTGTTGAAACTCTCCATATTCGTAATAAGATGTTCTTTTGAAGTATTTGGTAGGCAAATCTAATAAGTTCTGCGATAAAGACGTCACAAAAAATGTTTTTAGGAATACGACTCTCAAACCTAGTATATTTCAAAACTTCGAATTGGAATTCTCTAGAGGGACATTGAAAAATAAGTCCCGGGGCCCTTTTTGGAGGAAATACAGTAAGAGATTGTCTTATGTCGTTATGTGGTAACGAATTATTGAAATTTTTTTTATTAGAACAAATTTTTTGAGAACAAAGTTCTTGTGGTACATTACATATTATGGTTATACTTTTGATGATATTTCGGTCCGCTTCATACCTTTTTCCTTGAATGTATTTTTTGCTTCCGTTGTCGTTTTCGACTTTTTATGGTTTCTTTTTAGTTTTGCGACGTTTGTTGGCTTTAGTCTTCTTTGCTTTGGCTAATTTGCGCTCCCAACGTATGGCCCATTTTTGCAAGTTTTTGCAAAAAATGTTTTTTTTGCACTTTTACAGTATTGTCGCTGTTTTCATTTACTGAAAGCAAAAAGAGAAATTTTGTTTTTCTTTGAAACTGAATGGAAACAGAACCGAAATGTTGAAGGTGAAAAGTCTGTTAAAGGTATTGAAAGTCTCTCTATACCTCTGACAACCGACAGAGCTATTTGAGTGATCAAAGTCCAAACTGTCTTTGTACCGTATTTCAACTTCTGACTACAAACACTTTCATTTACGTGTTTTATTTTCGTACTACCGTTTTTTCTCTTGAGTAAACCCCCCTCCTGAAGTAAGCCCCCCCCTAGAGGGGGGTTGAAAAATATAAGCCCCCCTCTAATATACGCCCCCCCCAAAGTAAGGTTTTTTACATTAAAATGCTCTTTTTTACATATATTATCTGTTAAATAAAATATCAACAAAGGAAATGTGTTTGGACAAATTCTTTTGTTTGATGAATTTTCAGAAAATGATTTTTCAAAACCATAGGGTCCCCCCTATGTTTTTTTGCAAATACTGTTTTAAAGAAAATTTTTTGCCGAAATACCATAGGGGGGACCCTATTGATTTTTTTGGCAAATTTTTCAGAAAATAATTTCTCAAAACCATAGGGTCCCCCCTATGGTTTTTTGGGCAAAAAATTTTCTTAAAACAATTATTTGCCCAAAAAACCATAGGGGGGACCGTATGGTTTTGAAAATTCATTTTCTGAAAAATTTGTCAAAAAAATCAATAGGGTACCCTCTATGGTTTTTTGGACATTTTGCCTAAAAATTCGAAAATTTTTGACGATTTTGACAAAAATCTCTAAAAATTTTCCTCGCCGGTTGAGCCGGCCAGGGGTTGAACAATATAAGCCCCCCTCCTGAAGTAAGCCCCCCTCCTAAAGTAAGCCCCTCCTAGAGGGGGGTTGAAAAATATACGCCCCGGGAGAAGAGAGAACTCAAGAGAAAAAACGGTATGACGATATATTACATTTTATTTTGGTAAATATAAAAATATAATGATATTAAAAAATTAGTATAGAATTGGAATAAAATTCGAAAACGAGCATCCATTCAATCATCGACGACATCATGTGTCGTTTCACTCGGAAAATATGTTCTTGTTGACAAATTCGTTGCGGAATTTTTTTTCCGGGTCCAATTTGTCGGCCAATTCACTGAAAATTGATTCATTTCATTATTGGAACAACGAAAAACTTTTGAGCAATCCTAAACAAAATAATAAAAAAAACTTGCATAAATTCCTTGTGTTTTGGGAAGTACTTCAGGTAATAGCTCGGCTCGAGACAAAACGCCTTTCCCCAGTGCGGACGCACATTGAAAGGTTTCATCAGTTGGTCGATCATTTTGATGGCTTCCGTCAAATCGATCACTCCGAGGTCTTTTGTCGCCCAAAAAACTTCGAGAGAAATGATACGAATGCCATAGGAGGGACTCATCCACATGTCATCGGACTCGGTGCCGCGCAAGCCGATCGCTTTGATGAGCGATCGGATCTTTTCACATTTTGATAACTGAAAAATAACCGAAAGTCATCGATAAAAATTGGTAATTTTATAATTAAAAAATTAATAATTCCATTAATTTTCGAACCGTAATCTAAAACGAGTGACGGGCCCCGCGCAACTTATAACAATTTCAAGTGCCTGTATTTGTTATGCAAGCAACATGAGAAATGACATTTTTAGGATTTTCGAAATTCGGGTGTTTTTGGGTCCCGACACGAAAAATAAGCTCGAATTCGAATTTAGCATATTCGAAAACCTGTGCAAAAAATCAGAGCCTGAAACGCTTTGTTTCAAAAAATGACATTTTGGGCAAAAGCAGCTTTTTCCAGAAAATTTTCAAAAATGCGCCAAATCGAAAAATGTAAAAAGCAGAGTGGTCCAAAATTGCCTCGTGAATCGATTAGTAACATGAAAAACACCGCTTCCCTTAGCTAAATTTCGTAAAAACACGTTTTTGGGTTTTGGCGCGAATTCAAATTTTAAATCTGACAATTTTCGACTTAACTTGTCGAGATCTATCGATTGAGTTTGATTGATTTTCGATTGATTCACTCGCCCCGATCTATAGTCTGGATAATCCCAAACAATTGGAGACATACATAGCCACAGGGATCTGTGTATTAAAACTTGTATTAAACTTTTGTATTAAAAATTGTTTTATTACAAAATTATTTTATGCATTATTTAAATGCATCTTATTGCCAGAAAAAGCAGAACTCCATCCAACTCACAGCTTTAAGCGCATCCACAGCCAGCTCATATGGGATCTTCCACTCCGCCGCGCCTTGCACATCCCCCAAATGTACGGGGCTAGTTGCTCTTTTGGCCCCAAACAACTCGGGAACATCGCCTATAGTATCATGGTCGGCGGGCATTCGAATCCTGGAACAATTATTTGAAACAATACAGTCGTCGGTGTATCATTTTCACGTTTAAAGACCGTATTCGGATTCTACGCAAAATTTTTAATATGCAAAAAGAACTTTTATAAAATTTTACACTTTTCCCAAAATTCGGCTTTTTCAAGCAAAAGATTTGATTGCAGCTGAAAGCGGGACTTAACAACCAAATTTTTGACTTGAAAAATGTTATTTTTCTTAAAAATTCCACAATTGTAAAGTAAAACTTCACCAGAAGTGAGTCCAAACAGAAGGATCTTCGAAATTGGTGAAAAGCGACATGCATTGACCAATTTCCTGGATTTCGTTGAAATGTTCAAACAGCTCTTTTTCGGGCAATCTAAACAAACATTATTTATTACTATTATCCAGATGTACGAGTTTTCACGTTTGAATTCGCGGGTTGTAGTGGAGAAGCGTGCCTTGGCATGGAGACTAAGAGGCTTTTTAAGGCATTTCGAGGCAATATGATTTTTGAACTTTCTCCTTTAAAATATGGAAAAATCCATAATTTAAAAAGAAAAGTATTCAAAAATGCATTTAGTATTCAAAAATCAAAGATCAAAGTTCAAATCTGATCCCGGATTCGGACTCAGCGGGGTCGATTTACTCTCCAAGGGTTTCATCATATTGTCTCTAAATTCCTTAAATAGCCTCTAGCCTGCATGCCAAGGCACTCTTCTCCACTACTGCGCCTGCTCTAACAACCCGCGAATTCAAACGTGACAAATCGCCAATCCGGATAATAGTATTTTGTTAAAAATAATTTATATAGTTAAAAACAATCCAGAAAATTCCATACCCCATAAAAATATGCTCGACGTATTTATATATTGGCAGAACGTCCAGCTCCACTTGAGTGATCACTCCGAACAAGCCGAGACCAAGCGCCATAGCCTTCAGTTCCGGGTCCTGTTTGGTATAGGTGGCCACGTCACCGCTGGGTAGCACAATCTGCAATGAGCGAATTTGGGTGGCCACATTTCCAATCGCTATTCCACTGCCGTGGGTGCCCGTTTGGGTGGCACCCACTACGGAGATGTCGTTAGCTCCGGGATTATTGGCAAGTCGAAAGCCTTTTTTGTCTGAAAAAGTTAACGGTTTTTGTTATCAAATATAAATTTGATATAAAATATACAGCGCTTTCTATTGATTTCCCTTTTTTCAATTCAAATTAGCGCCAAAAGTAAGCGTTTTCAAATTTTTTAAAACACTGGGATTTGAACGTTTTTAAACCAATGGCAAACGATTAGCCATTAATGAGTCATTTGTCAGTTTTTGGCTCCAATTTGAATTATCGAAAAATAGAAAAATTTAAAATATTATCTTTTATAATATGTCCATCAGTCCAAAATTTTTGGAAAGTCGATTCTTACCAGTGCTTATTTCTGTCGCAAATTTCTTTTCGAAAATTCATGATTTCGTGATTCCGACCCAAATTTTTGGTACCTGGGAGTTTTCGGATACAGGAAATCCGATTCTGAGATCAGATTTTGGGTATCTGGATTCAGAATCCGGTATTCTGATGAACCGTTTACTTAGCGTGAAAATGGTACCAAATCGCCGGGATTCGGCGTCGTTATAGGTTTTCGCCTACGAGGAATCTAATGCTGAAGTCAGATTTTAGGTATCTGGATTCAGAATCCGGTATTCTGATGAACCGTTTACTTAGCGCGAACGGCCGAAGGCTGCGAGACTCACTGACAAAGCCACCGGAGCAACAGCGTAAGGCATCGTAGTGCCGTAGGCACCACCAGTGCGGTTAGTAATTACTGCCCACTCTAATAAGGGCCCCCCTCTAAAACGGGCCCCCTGTAGAGACATTGAAAAATAAGGGCGCGGGGTCCTTCTTGGAGGAAATACGGTGTATATCTGATTTGTTTGTACAATCATATCTTCTTCTAATACTTACCAAGATAGTTCATCAAAGCTCCATAGGAGACTCCCGCTTCGACGGTCACGCTGGGAACGGATTTGTCGAATTTCAGGATTTGATTCAAAAAGACGATCGACAACAACGTATCCTCGCTGTCGGCGATTTTGTTGAAACTGTGACCGGTGCCGAGCACTCGCACCTTTCCCTTGGCATTCTGCACAATCGACACAACTTCGGAAACGTTAGTCGGGTATTGGATGTCTTGGGTGCTGAACCGGAATTGTCTCGACCAGCACGGCAATCGGAGCGGGGTCGAGGATTTATCCGGATCCTTTTGCATATTTTTTATTTTTGGAAAAAATTCTTTTTGTTTAGATTTTAGTACAAAATGTTATTGAATAAGTTTAATACGGCAATAATTTATGGATATAATCCGGAATTGAATTCGGCTCAATAGCAGTATTGACGATGAATGGAGGATTGGAAGAAAAAAGCCACGTTTAAATGAAATATTGTGCCATTTATTTCAAAAGTGGCCAATTTGTGTGCACACCTTTCATTGAGCCAGCTAAACAAATATTGAGGAGAGAAACGCATCCCTGGAATTTGTTATTTTGCTTTTAATGAAATAACGGCAGGCATGAACAAAGGCATGAACGTAGGCTTCAAGCTGAACAACAGCGTTGGCGATGTTTTTCTGTACACTCATTTTCCATTCCTCCCAATAAGGAACAGGACGAAATGAGGAATAGGACAAAGTAACGGAATTGTTGATGTATTGGTTTCCAATAAGGGCACTATTTTGGTTAAAAAATAGTGTTTCTGGGCGAAAAAAATGGGCGTAAATTTTAGTACAATTTTATATGGAAAATGGAGAAGAGTGAATTTGATTCGGAAATGTTTTCACGAGTGCCGAATGTCCATATATGGGAATGGTTGAATCGGAAGTCGAATTTGATTATATTTAGAACAATTTTTATGTTTTTTATTGAAATTCGGTCATTTCGTATATTTAATTTAAATAGACAAAACTGAGACGATTCAGTCAATTTTTTAAAATAAAATTTGCATGCAAAGTCAAATTTTACCTGTATTTTTCCGAAAATTTTTCCGGGAAAATATAAAAATGTCCAAATTTTCCCATTTTTGCTTATGGTTTTTGCTAAATTTTTCCATTTTTGATGATTTTCATATGAAAATTTTTAATATTTTTAAAACACTTGATGGAGAAATGGTATCCAAATAGCGCCGCAGGGGAAAATTTTTCAATTTTATGCCGATTTCTTCTAATTGACTTCTAATTTAACCCTGGGGGTAAAATTATTCGATCGACCTCTAGAGGTGGCAAAATTAGAGGAGGGGTAAAAATAGAGGGAGCAAAATTAAACCGCTCGATTTTTCGCGCCGCGCCGGAGGCGCCGAAAATTTTTGAGGTTTTTTCTCAAATTTCAAAATTTTTCGTCATTTTTTGACAATTTTTCAAAAAATTCAAAGTTTGAATTCCCGCCCCAAAAATTTTGGATTTCTTTCGAAATTTTTGCCATTTTTCCAAAATTTTGGCTAATTTTTGCAAAATTTGGGAAAATTTTGCACAAATGGCAAAAAATAAGTAAAAAATTCACATTTTTGGAAAACATTTTGAACTAAAATTTTCGCCTGCACAGAACATAAATTTTCCAATTTTCGGCTTTTTTAGCTTGAAAATCGATAGTTTTTGCTACTGAAAACGACAATTGCCGTTCAGTAACACTGGCGAAAGAAATAAAAATCTGCGGCGCTGGCGAAAATTATTCGATTTTTGCCCCTGACCATATGATTTTCCCTGAAACTGGTCATTGAGTGTTGCTCAAAATGCTCAGCTGTGTCGTATTTCGTCGCATTAGTACAAAGTGAGACGAAAACAATGGAAGGAAATACATAGCCGCAAAAGCGCCGCAGGCAAATTTTTTTTAAAAATTGAGTTGTTTGCGAAAATAAACATTGAAAATTTTGCAGGTTCTTCGAAATATTTAAAATTTTTCGCTCGGCCGCGCCCATTGGGCGCGGCCAAAAATGACCGAGCCCGAGCCCGTAGGCTCGAAGCTCGACCCCTTTTTTCCGAGTTTCGAGCCCGAGCCCAGGCTCGGGCTCGGTGAAATTCGATTTTGGCCGAGCCCGAGCTTCGAGCCCGACCTACCCGGGCTCGGGCTCGAAAGCTCGGGCTCGGCCAAGGAAGGAGCTTTCAAACTACAAAGGATACACTATCTCGATATCCGGAGTCCTTCTTGGCGCGCTTGATAAACGGAGAGCTTCCTAGTTAAAAATTGAGTAAATGTTTAAAACGTCATAACAAAGCGAGTATTATCAAAGAACAGAAAGAAGCTCACTAAAATCTTATAGGACGAATCTGGTGCGTACCTTGTTGACGGCGATTCGGAGCATTTCCGCACCATTTTGACTTATCTTCGCAAAGGTGTCCTGAACATGGATGGCAATGAAAGGCCGGGAAAGGTAAATATGCTTTGACTTGAAAAATTAGAGTGAGTGAGGATGAGTGGGAAAATTTGAAAGGCACGTACGATTGTAAACCTTGAGAAATTATAATGATAAAATAAATTTTGATTAGAATTATGATAACAAAAAATAATTCGGTAAAATTACAAAGGTAAAATAGATATGATGTGATTACAGGTGAATTTAGAAAGGATAAAACGATTGTTTTTCATAAAACGGTATAAGAATTTTAGCCATTAGTTTTGCTCAATTATTACTAACTTAGTTGTTGTTTTTCATTTTAGATCTCTTGTGTGAAGCGGACTATTATAAAATTCAGCCGTTGGTTGATGAGATTCGAAAGGCGATGAGGTAAATTTGTTTTTCATGTTTTGAAAAATTATAACTTTAAAAATTTGACAAAATGAGTGACGGACGGAGAAAATTGGGCCTCGGGCCGTCAAAAATGCTCTCAGAAATACACTTTTGTCTAATTTTGTCTAAATTTAGATATCAAATCGGTCTAAAAAACGGTTGTAGGCCTTCCTTATAGCTGACATAGTCCGTATGAAAAAAAACCTGAGCTCTATATCGCGATTTAGAGCCCGGAGAAAAAAATATGGACACAATCCTAATACTATAATAGATTATATTAAGCGTAAATTTTTCATTTCTTATTATATACAAGGTGGGCCAAAAACATTCTACTATGATTTCATAATGACGATGTGTTTATTTTTGTCTTATTTGACTCTAAATTCACATGTGCTGAAAGAAAGTTATGTACCAAATCAAAGCATAGATTCCCTGTTTTTATTTGGTACATAACTTTCTTTCAGCACATGTGAATTTAGAGTCAAATAAGAATCTAAAGTCAAATAAGTACTTAATATTTTTGGTTCAGAGCTATTGTGCGAAGCAGACTTGTGCGAAGCAGACTTGTGCGAAGCAGACTTCTACAAAATTCAGCCGTTGGTCGATGAGCTCTCGAAAGCTCGGCAAAGCTCGAGCTCGGGCTCGCCGATCCCTAGAATAAAGTGGATTATCTCGGAATAACGCGAATTTTGAAAAATTTTACATGTAGTAAAAAGTACATAAAAAAGTACACAAAAACAAAATTAAGCCGACATCCAATTTCGGTTATCCGGACCCGGCAGAGTCGGGCTCAAAATTTCCATACATTTTCATATAGCTATTTTTGTAAAAATCAATAGGGGGACCCTATGGTATGAAAAAATTATTTTCTGAAATATTGTTTGTCAGAAAAATCAATAGGGTGCCCCCTATAGTTTTTTAGGAAAAAATTATTTTTGAAAATTGTTTGTCAGAAAAATCAATAGGGGTGATTTGATTTTTTTTGATATTTCAGAAAATAATTATTCAACACGAATATTCCTATTCTGTTGGTCGGTCTGAAATTCCTTTTCAATTTTGTGACGTAAGCATACCTGAGTATGATCATATTACGCAGGTAAGCGAAATTTCCTAACGGAAATGACGCCCACCTTTGAACTCTCTAGAAGTTTGGCTGACGCTTGGCATTGTCTAAAAAAAAGTGGAGTAATTTTGTGGAAAATGTGTTTTAAGGGTTATTTTGATGCGCTATTTTCTATTAATGGAGCTTCAATTTAGCAACGGAGCGCAAAGTAACGTATACGGTAAACTTTATTAACGAAGAGGATGGCTCTTCTGTTACGCACACCTACAGCCAAATATACAACGATACAGATGTGAAACGGGGTGACACTTTGGTCAAGACGAAAGCATTATCACTGATCAACACAAAAGTTCCAGGATTCGGATTCACACCAGGCAGTATAACAGTCTTTGATCCAATCAGAGATGCCAATGGCATTTTATCAGCAACTATCACTCTTCATGTGCCTAAGCATTTGGGCAAAGTCAATTAAGCGTTTGCGTGGAGCAAGTTCGGAAATCTGGAACCTAAAATTTGGAATCCAAAAGGAATATCCTTATAATATCACCAGAAATATGTGTAAACACCTGTATGCTCAAAACTGTTGTGAATAGAAAAGTTGGTATTCTAGAAATTGACAACTTTTTTATTCATCAACTATTTACCATTTCTGGCATGGGCCAAGTTGTAAATTTGTTCAAGCGTGATTACGCCGAATTTATGGTCAAAGAAAAAAGACATGAAGACGAGAGTACCGAGCAAATCTTTGAATTCGTCAATGCCGACATCGGAAAGAAATTACAGCTCGCGGTTTATATTAGGGATTATATTTGGTCACACTTTTCGATTAAAATTAACAATTTGTAATGACTTTTATTCTTTGTGTTTGGAATACATCTCAACTATGCTTGTAAGCAGTCTTATCTCTATTTTTTACGTTTTACATTGAATTTTGTGTACTATTAGCCATTTGTTTGTCGAATAAATATTTTGAGAAGGTGAGGAGAAGTTTTCTTTGAAATTTGAGTATATATGTCATGGGCCCAATTTATCGGTTAGAACCGAAAATTAAATCAATTTGTAGTGAGAAGGCCAAATAAGGTGTTAACCAATTTATTCCAATTTCAGTTGACTGAAACTGCTTAAACAAGCCAGTCCACCAAATCAGTTTCATATAAATAACAGTTATTAATTTGTGAAAAAATCAATAGGGTACCCCCTATTGAATTTTCGGCTGAAAAAATTTTTTTTCGCAAATACCATAGGGGGACCCTATGGTATCAAAAATTATTTTCTGAAAAATTTGTCAAAAAAATCGATAGGTCCCCCCTATTGATTTTTTGCTATATAAAATCTATATAAAAATTCCCCCCGATGTTCGGATAGTACCCAGATAACATCCACATATTTGGTCGACCCACTTACCCTCCTTGTAGGTTGCCTTCACAGGCACATCCATCTCCTGGAGGCATACCTTTACTGCAATGCTCCATGTTAAATGGAGTACCTGGACCGGTCTTGTAGTTACATACTGGATGCATGCCAAGGCAGTCGCATTTTAACTCTGAATTTCAATTAGTTTGTGAAACTTTTTGGTTATGGAAAGTGGAAAGACCACACAAGAAATCGAATTTTACCTAATTTTTATATCTGCTTGTTCAATTTTCGTAACTTACTCAAATTTTAGGGGTAACTGCCCGGATAACTCCCCAAATTTTTTGCACAATTCGGTATATTCCCGTATAGAATCCATAGATAAATTCCATGTAAAAATATGAATTTTAAACTAAACGTTTCAAATCTCATTTTTGAAAGTAATTTAAATAACTCAGAATTCAATTTCTTGTAGTATTTTTTGTCTCAAATGCAGAGAACTCTGGAAGACACTTCTGGAAGAAACCGTTATAAGATTGAGAGACTGAGAGATTGAGAACTGAGACCGATCTGGCTCGATACTCTTCCTACAAAAAAGTTATCAAAGCAAAACTTTCCGGAGCTCTGGAAGCGAGTCTCTTATCCAGAAATTCTCTTCCCAAAAATAATCTTCAAACGCAGACCAAACACAAGGCCAAAAATGTATTTCAAACTGCCACTCAAATCTACGGTCAAACAGCCGCATTCCTTTCAGGACCACCCATTTTGGGAGACATTGCTGCTTTGTCGGACGCTTTCATTCATTCCATCCCAAAATCCAATTTGGTTTGACACTCGCTCTCTAGAATTTATTTCTATTTTTCGGTTCTTTGCTCTCGACTTTGATTTAAATCCAAAATGTCCGGTCAAGGATACTCTGTCTATGGTAACGGTTTTTTATGCTAACCTTTATTTGTTGCCACAAAATTTGGGTCTTTGAAATTATATCTTGAATTCCTCCAAAAATTGATGCGTTATTCCGAGTTGAGGCTGAACTTTTAGAGGACATGGCCCAAATTTGGACAAAATTTTGAAAATTTTTGGTAGAAAGTTCGAAAATGGCATTTTCTGATGATAAAAATGTTCCTGTTTTCAAGTAATCCGTTAGTTTTACCAAAAATGCAAAACTGTGAAATGGACTAAAAAATTGACATTTTTCAATCAATTTCGCAAATTTTTTGCTGCGTTTTTATACCAAAATCTTGAAATCAAATTTCATCAGAATTTTTAAAATATTTGAAAATCGACTGAACATCAACCTACCTGGCCTAAATTCAACCCAAAACGGTTGCCTTTTCCTTTTTTTCTTGACTGAAAACCCAAGTCTCATTCGGAAAATGCCCGACTTGTTGCAAGTTTTGGCTTCTAGTCTTGAGATACCACCCACCGCTGGCCTACTTGTGTATGTCCTGAGGTGTTGGCGCACCATGTCTTGGACTTACCTGTCTTGGACTTACCTCCAATTGGACGGCAAATCGCGCCACCAAGTGGGAAGACGAGCTGCTCGGCTCGGGTGAGAAGGTCGAAAAGGTCAATGCTCAATCCACTCAGGTAAGTAGTCAGTTAGTTGACCGTGGCTCCAACAAACTTCTTCTGGACTTCACTGACTCATCGCTAGGTGGCTTGGCTTGTGAGATGACTGGCCTTTGTCTCGGTGTGTAGGGCATCCATAGCGCATTTTCGTAAAATATTGACTATATTGCAACGTGGCACCTGTAATTAACCTTTTTATTTTAGTTGGCAACATTCCGTACAACACCACCGAGAACGATCTGGGCCAATTCTTCAGCACCGCTGGCGCCGTGACCAATGTCCGTCTTGTGTACGATCGCGAGACCAATCGCCCGAAGGGATTCGGATTCTGCGAGTTTGCCGATGAACAGGGAGCGCAGAACGCTATCGCGCAGGTGAGCGTTTTTTGTCGATTAGGGATATTATTAGGTCTTGCTTTCTGTAGACTTTGTTAGGAATTATGTAATTTTGAGCTATGAGAAACGTAGAAAAATGTGATTTTTTAAGTAAGGAAATTTGTCAAAAAACTGGGAACCGGACGGACCCCCGGCCTTTTTTGGCATAACGTTTTACTGGAACATTCTAGAAGGATGAGTAATGGCTCAAATCAGAGCTAACACTCTGGGCTACAAATCGGTATATTATTTGCGGCATCTCGGTTCAAGAGTCTCGAGATTTAATTATTTTTGTTCAAAATTTCAACTTTTTTGAAAGTTCGAAAATTTGAAACAAAATGATTAAATCTCGAGAATCTTGAATCGAGATGTGGCAAGTAATATCCCGATTTGTAGCTCAGAGCCTTAGCTTTCATTTAAGCTATTACTCATCCTTCTAGAATGTTCCAGTAAAAAATTACGCCAAAAAAGGCCGCGGGGGGTTTTGACCTAGACTCAATAGGAATTAGTTAAAGTATAAATCGTGATTAGTACATTAGGTAAAGTAAAATTATGTAAAAAGTAATCAAGAAGCAGCAAACTATTTTGTGGAAAAATTGTCAATTTTTACTAAATATCAAAATTTGAATTTTGAAAAAAGCTTTGAAAATATTGTAGAATTTGATATAAATTTTGAGCTGAGTCAGGAATTTCTATGAATAATTTTGAGACAAATGTGAACTTGAAAAATTTGTCTTTCACTTGAATTGCTCTGTCTTTTTCCTATTTTGAGCAGCGAAAAAATTCTAGTTCTACGAAAACATTTGTTCTGATGCTTAAAAATTTATAGCATACTTTACTCCATCTTTTTCCTAATTCTCTTCCATTTTCAGTTGAATGGAGCAGAGTTCAATGGACGTGCGCTGCGCGTCAACCCGACCAACAAGTGAGCCGTGGACTTGAAGAATGGAAGAAGGTCGTCTTAATTCCCATTTCACATCATTCTATTTTGTTTTGTTACATTTCGTATATTTATTCACTCTTTTGTCGAAGCGTTCCGCTTTTTGTCTCATAAAATCCCGTGAAAAATAAACAATGGTATTTATTCTTGAAGAAATAAAGTTTTGAAATTTGGTTTGATGGTTTATGATTGGATTATTTTATTTTTCGTTTATCCGCACAAAGAAAAACGGCTCCGTTTTTGTCGCAAGTTTGAATTTTTATGCAAAATTTTCTTGTTTTTGACCATATTTTTCAAAAATTTGAACGGAATTTGATTGAAAAGATGTTGAACATTTGTTGTAAGTTATGAAAATTTTGGTAGGGATTGTGAAAATGTTTTGAAAGTGAGTCAATTTTCTTTGGGAACTAATTAAAATAAAAAATATGTCACACAATTCCGTTATTGAAAATGGTAACTTTCGCTCTTTTTTACTTTTTTTGGTCGCTTTTTGCTCTGTAACCATTTTTCTGAATTTACAAAGCTGGAATTGGATGTTTTATTTCGAAAAATTAGATTTAATTTTAGATGGAATTCTTAAATTTTTATTTGATGGAACTTGGCATTAAGTCGAAGAGATTCCGTTTGAAAAATTATTTAAAATTTGATATTACGGAAAAATAGTTGCAACTTTTACGTTACGAACTAAATTGTTAATATTTGATGGAAATTTTTATCCTAAAAATTTCGATTCATTCAATAGAGATTCCAGTCTAGGAAAAAGTTAGAAATTTAGTGGTGTCATTGGAAATTTTGCATCAAACCATTCTTAGAACCTTCAAATATTCGTATTTTTGTGTTTGAAATATTGTAGAATTTGTTAGTCTACTCTCGATTTACCGCACATATTTGGCTGGAACGGATTTTTTCCATACAAAATTCCCTCGATTATCCGCATTTTGTGCGGATAAATTTGATTATTTTTGCAAAAAGCGGTCGAAAATTATTCGATTTTTGGCGGTTTTCATATAAAAATTTGCACTATTTTAAAAAATACTTGAAGGAGAAACGGTAACCAAATAGCGCCGCAGGCGAAAATTTTGTAATTTTGGAATGGTGGTTCATTAAAATTTTCTAAAATTTTTCCCGGCCGCGCCCTATCGGGCACGGCCGGCGGGAATTTAAATTTGAATCCGCGGCCGAGTGCATTCTTAGGGGTGCTTGGATCGGATCGGAAATGGCCAAAAAAACCGATCCGATCCGATCTCCCAGCTCTGGTAGTACGAACCCAACCCTGTATCTCGGCCGCCGAACGCGCCGAGATCTTCACGAACCCAACCCAGTACTGATTCTCACGTCTGGGTCGCAGCGAGCGAAGCGAGCGGAGACCCAGCATGACTCACGCTATATACAGGAGCGCTACGAATAAGTGTGGATTTGTGGGTTTGTGGGCCGTTTTCCGAGCGGCGCCAGAAGCCAGGCCACACAACACTTTTAACCACAAAATACACCTCCTCGCTGCCGCAGCTCTGCGGCCCGCCACTAGTGTCTCAATAAAACTGCCGAGCATATTGTCCAATAATGATAATTCCAGAGGAAATTTAAATGTAGTCTAGAAGCCATCAAAAGGACCGACCTTTTAAGGGTCGACGTTGAACTTTTAACTGAAGTTACTGTGCTTCACGAAATAGTTGCGTTCTGATGATATATAACTTCCCTAATAACAATTAACATTTTTATATAAACGGAACCGAAAACATTCAAACAAGAATTGAATATTTTTAAGAAAATTTTTAATAAATCCATATTAAAAAATAGTATAAATAAAAAATGTGTTTCTTAAAATTCTCTGGCCCAAAACAAAAAAAGATGCCCCCGTATGGGATTGATCCATAGACCTTTGCTTCGCTGTAAACGGTTTACGAGAGCAACGCTCTACCACTGAGCTACAAGGGCGCATGTGCAGTTGCGTGTTGCAACGACGTGCAGTTTATTGGTTAGGCTTGATATAATTATAGGTATCAAAACGTAAAAAATTTTTTACGTTTTTTTGCTACCTGGTAAAAAATAGTAAAAAAATTTTGGTTCTCTTCTGTTAGTTTTACTATCAAATTGTCTTTTATGTATGTCAATTTTATTCAGAAAATTTGTACAAATAAAATACAATGACTGAGGAACATATAAATAACAAAATCCCAAAGAAATCCCGAACTAAAACCTGCAAAAACATTCAAAATCCAAAAATATGGTTTGAATTGGCGCCTTTTTGCCTGAGAAATCCGTGATTTTCGACCATTTGCGTTCTTCGAAAAAAACTCAGAACAGAATTTTTGCAGCAAAATCTTAAGCTTTTGGGAGCATGCCCTTAAAAGTTATCCAAAAAAAATTTTCACGGTTTACCGCAACAAAATTAACACCTTGGGAACCTTCCGAGTAAAAGGGCGGCAATTGTTTTTTTGGAATTTCATGTTTTTCTGGAAATGGTGATATCTTTTCGAGTTCACGCGCTACAGAGACGCATGATAGCTCAAAATGCTCCCCAGACAATTCTAAGAACGAATCCGGAAAAATTTTTTTGGGGAGATGTCAAAAAGTGGCTTTTTTGGCCAAAAAGTGTCATTTTTTGCCAAAAATGGCCATTTTGAACCAAAGCATCTGGAGAGCTAATTTTTTGCACCCGGGGGTTTTTTGGGGTGCTGAATCCGAATCCGGGGTCGAAAAAATTATCGGGGTACCCCCGGGGTACGGAAAAAAATTTTATCTCAAAAATTTTTTTCGAAATTTTTTGAAAAATTCGAGCGGCCGAAGGCCGCGAGTCTCTCTGACAAAATGGCAAGTGGTGCGCGAAGCGCCGCGGATGCACGCTAACCGCGAAAAAAAACAAGATAAACCCGCCGAGTCGAGGCGGTAATCCGCCGAGAATCGGGGGGTTTATCTTGTTTTTACACACTATTTCTCTTTCTCTAGGGGCGTCTATTTTAAGGGGCTTCTATTATAGGGAGGGGGCTTCAATTAGAGAAAATACGGTAAGTGAGACCAATTTCCCATTCCAACAAAAACGCTCTCAATTCAATGTTTCACAAGCAAAAACTTTTCATAAAACGGCAAGAATCACATTTATTATACTTAACATAATAACGAAGACAAAGCAATATATCAAAAATTTTACACCGTTTTCATCGAATAGCTCGATCCACAAAATTTTGATCCACAGTTTTCGCGCCAGGTTTAAACGCCGAACATTTTCATGCCATGAGCCACGTCGGAGCCAAGTGTGACAAAAAGTGTACGGCCGATTTTCAGCCAAAAATCAAAATCCATGATATCGAAGATTTTTTTTGCCAGGATGCAAGTTGAAGTGTTCCTCTATCATACCCCGGTGGTGAAATATTCGTCCGTACGATTATTATTTATATTTTGGGCTTCAAAGTTGGTATACTTTGCGTTTTTCAGTGTTAAATGAGTCAACTTTGAGACCCGATTTAGAAATAATAATCGTACGGACGAATATTTCGCTTGTACAGTACGATCGAGCAACACCTCAAATTTTACTTTTTCATAAAAAATTTAGCATATCGTGGGAAAATCGTCAGTTTCGAAATTTTATAGATTTTTTTGCCCAAAAATGGCAATTTTCGTGTATTTTGGAGAAAATGCGAATTAGTACGTCAGAATTGGACCGGGAGTTTTGGTACATACCCTATTTCGGGTACGGAGAATCCGAATTTGACCTCAGATCGTGGGTAGTCCCGCCACGAAAATTGAGAAAATTGCGTTTTTTGACGTTTTTGGGCGAAAATTATCGCAAAATGGTGCCAGAAAATTAGTATTGATGGTATTTCATTTTACAGTTCCAAATTTTTAATCAATTGTGGTCCGGTAAACACGAATTTGTGGTTATTTTTAAGAAAATTCGGTATTTTCGCGAGAAAAAATTGATTGATGGACCTGGGGTTCGAACTTGAGACGAAAAACCCTCAACAGATCGTCCGAAAATGGCCATTTTTGACGTGATATGAAAAAATAAATTGCAGATTCGGAATCAGCGTATCGAATTACTCCTATAAACACTCATTGCAGAAAAATTTTCCACATTTTAAAAAAATCGATATTTTACAAAATCCATGTGGTACCCCCTATGGTGAAAAATGGCCAAAAAATGAAAATTTTTCGGAATGTCGGCAAAATGTGTTTTTAAGGGTTTTTTGATGCGCTGAGTCCGAATCTGCAATTATTTTTAACGTAACGCGTCAAAAATGTTCATTTTTGGGCCATTTTACGCCACTAAACCCTCAAAAACAGAAAATGGGCAGAACGCCAAAAACCCCCCAACCGAATGCCAAAAATAATGCCAAATTCGGATTCCCCGTACCCGAATTAGGGTATGTACCAAAAATCTCGGCCAACTATCGACAAAACATGCCTTGTACACTTTTTGTCACACTTTCCCCTTGTTTGGCGCCGACGTGGAGCCCTTTCAATGAACGCCGATCGGATTGAGCGAATGCCTTCTTTCCTCTCCCAGGTGCAAAAAGTTGGCTGAGCTGATCGGATGCACTTTAGTGTTTCTGTTTGCAACTCTCTCGGATCCAGTTCTCGTTATAAGCGCGGCACTGCTAACTGTATGCGACATTTGACTAGAAGATGGATCAAGACGTTCGTGTTCAGAACTTTCTTCATATTTCACGCATCGAAGAATGCTGAAGGTACGCTTCAGCAGAGCACAGGTGAATCGCCGGTAAGGTCGCATCACGCAAATCATTTGCACGTAGACTAACGGAGTGTGGAGTGAGAACATTATATGCATTATGTAGCCCGGCCAATGGCTGTGAAGTGCGCCGACCAAAGCAAGCAGTGTCATCAAGAGTGGCATAAGAAAGAACACCAGGAAGAAGACGGACTTGATCAGAAATGTCCGGAAGACCATCATTTGTGCCTGAAAACAATCGAAAGTATCTATTGAGTGTTATTTTTGCTAATTTTTTTCAAAATCCACTCTACCCAAGTCGCTACCGTGCGTCCGTATGTTAGAACGGGCGGTTTAACCCTTTGGACCGCTCGGATCCGAGGGAGTGAGATGCAGGGATGAGATTTTGGACCTTTTTCTCATTAAAATAGGTATTTCTTAGGTCTAAATGTTAGGTCCAAAGGACTTATTTTCTCTTTTTGGACCTAAAATAGGTCCAAAGAGAGCAGTAAAAAGACTGTGTCTTTTCTGCTCGTCTAAACCTGCCCGTCTGAAAAGAGTGTGTGTTTTCTACATGTCTGCCTTTCCTCCAACATAGCATTATTGTTGACAACATACAACATAAAAGAAACGGAAGAAGACAAGAGCTGACATTTAGACCTAAGAAAGACCTATTTTAAAGAGAAATGGGTCCAAAATCTCATCCCTGGTGAGGTGTCGTTTCTGGAACTGCTTTGGCAAGGGTTCAAAGAACATCATCGATATAAAAGGTCATGTCAGGTTGCGTCGCAAGGATCAAAGAACAGAACGAGTAAGGTGTCGTTCGACAGGGCTCGGTGTCGGTTGACACTTCTGGCGTGCTTTAGGGGTTTCCGGCTTATTGTCTGGTGCTTAGAATTGCAAAGATGTTGCAAAGCTTAGCTCTACATATCTTTTGTTTAGAAACGCTATTTTCTTAAAAGAGCTGAAATTTTCTCAAAATAGTTCAACAACTCAATACCTCTCTCCTACCTGCTAATTAAAAAAGTTTAATTACCTGATGAGTGTTCGGCCGAACAATTTTCTTTGTCATTTGAATTTCCTTCGCCGTTTTGTAAATCATAACAGTAATTATAGTGACTTCGGCAGCGACAAACGACGTCAAAAGTCCAATGTAAAGAACGCCCAATCCTTTCGTCCATTTCACATATGAATAAGAGGCGAAGGATGACTCATGTCGGGATACTTCCAGAATAAATGCTTGGAAGTCCGACGGCGGCAAATTGTTTATCATCTCGTTGAGCTCTTCCGGACTGTTATGCATGTAGTGGACAAATGCCACCATGAGACTAATCACAATCGTAGTTCGGATCGTATAATAAAGGACAGACTTGCGGTATGATCCCATCCACCTGCAATAACAGTAATTAAAGGTGACATGACTAAAATCCTGTTATGATTCATTGATGTCACCAATGTCAAACGTCACCAATCATGATACCGTTCCTGTTATCAGTAGGAGCACGTCAAAAAAAATGCGTCAATTTTTAGTAATCAAATTCGTCACCAATTTTTCTTTATGTAAACTTACATTTTGACTTTAGATAACGGCCTGAGTGCTGAGTAATGTAGTAGGTAAGCCATGGTATAAGCGTGGATTAGGTTGAGGATTAGCGCAACGGTGACCTCGTAGGCGTATATTGTGATCCAATCTCCAATGAGACGTAAGGGTCCGATGGAAAAGCCGGCTAAACGGAATAAAAATTAAAACTGATGCGAACATTCAAAATTTTTGTTTGATCTTGAGTTATCCAGAAATGACAGCGCTTCAAAAGTTATTAGGAGAAAGTGTTCGTGAGTGAAAATTGGCCTATGTAAGCCAGGATTGAATTCTTGGCTATACGACTGTTTTCCTACTCGATAATCTCTGCCCAAGTAATAATTTTCACACCTAGGTAATTACCTCACCTTCCAGTTAACTTCGATACTATCTTGTGAGGGAATTCCTAGAGGGAACTACTCGGGGAACATTCCGCTTTACTACAAAAAATACTTACCCAGCAGAGGGATCACTGCGACCGGTTGCCATAGTGCCATGATCACGACCACCGCGTAACAGGTGGTTGTCGCGTTGAGCATGTTCATCCTCATGCTGGTTGATATTTCTTTGGGCGACCGATAGAAGAATAAGTAGAGCAAATATGGGTACAAAACTGATGAAGCTAGCGCGTTACCTATGAGAATGACGCGGTATGGACCGGTGGCGTTTAATAGATCCATGTATTGATCCATTTCGTGTGAATAAAATCTTTTGTCGCTGAAATCGGGAATTCAGTAAAACCCTAACAGGGACAACGGGCACTTGGCCAAGATTGGGACATTTCGCCAAATAGACATTTCGCCAAATGCTTATTTGGCGAAAGGCATTAGGCTTAATGCTTAAGCGCTACCAAAATAAAGTTTTTTTTACCCCTATAGGGGTACACAAATACGGGTAAAAACGAATTCAACAAATTAAATTTAGCATATAGATGAACGAAATGAAAATTCCGATGTTATTATGGCACATGGTAAATACCCCCGAAACATGCCATTTTTGGTCATAACTTTTTCTGGAACATGCTAGACAGATGTGTAATAGCTTAAATTAAAGCTAAGACTCTTGGCTATCGATCGGTATATTACATGGTGCATCTCGATTCAAGATTCTCGATATTCATTTTTTGTCTCTTTACTCTTGAATTTTCGTGAAAATTCGAACATTTGTGACAAAAAGATTTGAATCTCGAAAAGCTTGAATCGAGATGCGGCATGCAATATTCCGATCGATAGCCAAGATCCTTAGCTTTAATTTAAGCCATTACACATAATTCTAGAATGTTCCAGAAAAAAGTTATGGCCAAAAGGGCAAACATGGGGTATTGACCCGGGGTATTGACCGTTATTATATATTATGCACATACTTTATTTCTAATACTTTTAACTCAGAAATGTGAGCACAAAGAGGTAAACCTTTAAAAGTGCAAGAGGGGTAAGCCACAAATACCACGCATTTTTCAAAACTTTCGCGCAAGAATATTTTTCAAGTCACGAGACCTTTCATATGAGCGTAGGCTGAATAACGGAAACACTTAACTTTTTATTGAGTAACGCTCCAAGACGTAATATGATAATCAAATCATGCACTAACACGGTTAGTTAACGGTTAGTTGACAACGGTCTAAAAGGCCAATGCTTGATTTGCATCAAAAATGCCTAGGCTTTTTATTTTGTGCAAAGCTACAAACTTTCGATCAAAAATTAATTTAAAAGTAAGCGATTTGTTATACATACAGTTATATATAGTAATCATAGCTGAATATATTTTACTAAATTGGTTTCTAGAATGCAATCGAAAAACGGACTAAAATAGATAAGAACAAAGAAGGTTATTAAAAATTTCCTCTCCAAACTTATAAATAGAGAATGGTAAATACTAAAACAACTCTTGAAGAACATCAAACGACACCATTTGGTCTGTCCCATCTTTGTGACGCACGTTCTGGACAATAATATAGTACAAAATTCTTTGTACAACCATGGCCCTTGCAAAAGTTCTGCGCCGATAATAAAAGCCAATTATGGGCACAAGAACGGATCCACATCACCAGCATTCACGATATAATCAGCCATTGCGTCCCGGAAACAGATCTTTGGACAGATCATTGGACACAGAATTGTTTGTCAGATATTAATACGAGATTACGCTGTAAATAACGTTGTTTTCTCGTGATTTTTTGTGATATGAAATTATAGGTTAGATTGCATGTAGAGGTATTTGACTAGATATTGTACAGGCATATATGGCAATAGGGCATCCGCTGTACTAAATTATTCATTTTGCATGAATAATATGAATTTCTCAGGAAATTCAAAAATATATTTATTCCCCTTAATAGGGTCGCACAGGCGTAAGCCTGTGTCTGCCGTAAGTCTTAACCTAAAAGTATGCCCTTATAAGGAATTATCTTTTTGGTCAAAAAACGCTTTATTATGGAAGGCAAAGTGTTCCATATACGTACCACTGAGATCGGGCAATTTGTGACCCACCTCGTATTTCCGCTTTAGGCAAAAAACGCCTTATATGAGCATACTCTCACTTTTTAATGCAATTATGCTCGCCGCAATGTCGAAGAACATTGAATATGAAGAACGGATAATTAATAGCGGTAACTTGACAAGAGACAGGTTTTGTTCAGATACATTCTGCACAACAAGACGCGTTCATTGAAGGGCAAGCCATGCCTACAGGGCATCATATTGGGAAAATCTGGGGTGCCATGCTGAAAGAGCAGAGGTTTTTAATTGCTTCAGACCGAAAAAATTCTGTTCGGAAATTTTTCATTCATCTTCGATGCCCAATTTCTCGCATTAAATGTCACAATCGGTCACCTTCCAACTGAACACTCATCCACCAAATTAGAATTACAAAATTCGATTTTTGGCATTTTTTTGCCAAAAATTGAATTTTTAAGTAAAAAATGCCAGTTTTTCAAAATAATTTCAAAATTTTTTTGACAGATGTTCCTCCCGTCTCAGAATACACCGTTTTTCGAAAACTGCATAAAAAATTTCCTCCTAGATCCAAAGTTATAGCCCCGTTATCAAAATGTCCGTGTCCGAATACGAAAAAAGACTGAAAAACACCCTTAAATTTTTATATGGACATTGAATCGAGAGTTATGAGTAAGGCTAGCAACAATATTTTTAAATCCGGTTTTAATTAATTAAAATATTTTAAAAAATTACAGAATATTTAAAAAATATTTTTTAATTAGCCGTTTTTTGTGTCTCCTTGCAATAATTCTACGATTTTATACCAATTTGAGTTATTTTAGCCATTATTGTCACTATAGGTCTATTTCTAGTTTAAGCTAGACTATAAAAACCCTAGCGGTTTCGTCACACTTTATCTTATTTCGCCGTGAGTTGTTATTCCATTGCCACATGTGATTTTTAGTATAACATCCGGTTAGTGCGCAAATCTAATTACATATTTTGCTTCATTTTTTTAAGCAAATTTGGTTTTCTCGAAAAAGAGGTCGTATAGCGCTGACACTGCTGACTTCATAAGCTGTGTTTTCATAAATGGTTCTCCACCACAACACACACTTCAGCTATTGCATATTGCACTTTTGTTTGCTAGATCGGCGCAATGAGAGACGACTATTTTTCTAGAATCTTCCTTCTCTTCTTGGAACCGACTCACGAGGCATATTCAAATTTTAATAACAGGTTATGGGACAGGTCAGTGTTAACTTACCTTAACTTCGTTCTAGTCCTAAGCTCGTAAGCCTAAACGGTGCGGATTTTCCGGACATGAAAAATGCCATTTTCGGACACAAAATCGGACATTTCCGGACTTTTTCGGACAAGTAAAATTGCTAAATCAATAGGGGGGACCCTATTGATTTTTTTGGCAAAAATTTGTTTCCGAAAATGATTTTTCAAACCATAGGGTCCCCCATGGTTTTTTTGGCAAAAAATTCTAAAAAAATTTTTTGCTAAAAAATCATGGGGGAAAATGGTATGAAAAATCATTTTCGGAAAAAAGTTTTGCCAAAAAAATCAATAGGGGGGACCCTATTGATATACATGTCCGAAAATTTTGATAGAAGTCGCAAAATCGGACATTCCCGGACATTCCCGGACATGTCCGGGAAATCCGCACCCTAATGATAATACATAAGCCTCAATTGTATGACTAAGCCCATTTTAAATTTGAGTCATTAGTCGTAGTAGTTTTTCAAGGGTGCCATATATGTATATTTTCTCACCTGAATTGCACTCCAAATCTCTTAGGACCATTTTGATACATCAATTGCCGGATGTAGCATCAAAATAATAATTTTTAGAACATGTGACACATCCCAAGTGAGAACGCGGGTTTTGTCATCTTTGGGATTAAAAAACACTTAGGAATATGTTCGTTGTTTATTGGTTAAGAAGTTAGCCCATTTTTATTGAATTCTATAGAGCTGGTCATAAGCTACATTTTGATACAAAAACTGGTTCAGTTGCCATTTCAGATTTCAGGTTACTGTCATCCCGAACCCGAAAAGGTGCAAATCGAGAGACGCCGCGAAAACTGGACCTAGCTCAGAGATATTGAAATGAAACCAGGGCATCCTTGGGCTCATTAAACTCCCAAGACCCGGCTCTACAACATTGATTTGTACCGCAAATCAAGAGGTCTAAAACTGTTAGAGATACGGGCCATACAAAGGTGTCTCATTAGCCAACCGATCCATCTCTGATTTTTCATTTTTCCGACATCATGAGATTGTAAAACTATATCCAAAATTTCGCACATAGGAAAATCGACTTGGGTGGTCCAGTCTCCTTCTTGTGGTGTGTGGCGCAGTGCAAACGTATCTCTACGTCCAGGCCATAAAGTTTAGCAGCTGAAAGGTCACGTTCTTAAAGATAACATTTACTGTTATCTCAAGTTTATCTAAGCCATTTAACTGCGAAGAGTGGCCGCACTTCCGCTTAACTTGATGAATATTACTGAGAAACGTCATCGCGCGATGCTGCGCAAGTTTTTTTCTTTTGTTCTGTTTTAAAGCCGATGTGTTTTAAGGTATATTTTCAAACTCACACTACCTTTGTGCGTAGATTGATGACATCGTCAACCAACGTGAAGAAAACTTGTTGTTACGAAAAACGTAAAGCTGCACATGACAACCCCAGACAAGATTTAGCGCAAGTGTTAGTCTGAACTTCAACACCTGTAATTATATTGAATCTTCTTGCTTAGCCTAGAAAAAACCTTTCTTCAAACGGCTTAGAGGTGCTTGAAGATAATATTTTGCGACGAACTCAAATTTTAGAATGATTGCTGCCTTAAAATTCTAACGTTACGGGAGTCCCGACAGTCACAAATTTGGAAGTGCATTCTTAATTACCAGCCGAAAACCTATAACGGCGCCGAATCCCAGCGATTTAGTACCGTTTCAACGCTAAGTCAACGGTGCATCAGAATCCGGGATTCTGAATCCAGAAACCCAAAATCTGACTTCAGATTCGGATTCCCCGTATCCGAAAACCCCGAGTGCCAAAAATTTGGGTCGGAATCCCGGAAACCATGAATGTTCGAAAAATTGTAGTTTGTAGTCCAGAGGAGAAGGATTTTGACTAGTGAAATTTGACAAGTGAGACCGTGACAAACCCAGTCAGTGAATCACCCAGCCGAATCTGCGGATTACTGTATAAAGGATTTTACACAAAATATGCCTTAGGCACCACCACCTCAGCTAGTAAATATAATATTTATCTGCGCGACGAGTTGGGCCTTTTAAGCGCTTTTTTATAGCCAAGCAAAAAATATTTTCAGACATGAAAACAAATGACTAAACACTTAATTACGTAACATTAATTATACTTCACCTCCAATAACATTGTTATTGGAGGTGCAGCCGGAAATATTGGTTTGCTAAGAAAGTCTACGACGTTTTTTTATCTAATTTATCTCACTTAACGCAAGAGTGCTTATAAGTGTGTTATATACCGTTTGATAGCTAAGACACTTGTCTGTCCAACGATGCTAAGGTTTTATTTTTGCTTCATAAAAAATTATGAGTTTTATCTATGAAAAACTTTGTTGTTCTATATTTAATTTTCTACCTAGTATTGTAGTACATGTGCGCGCCCCGTGAGATTTATGGGTCATTCTTACTAGTGCTTATTCAGAGTAAGTAGGTAGAACTCAATCTCACCCCACAAACATTGCGAGTCACCGCAGGTGACGACCTTCCCTTGGAATGTGAGGGAACCTAGAGCATATACTACGTCCAACGCAATCCTACCCCATAAAAAGTCTATCAAATGAAAAAAAGTTAACTTTGCTTACTGCAATTACAGCTCTAATATTTACTTTTTACAGAAAAATTTTTCAAATGGTTGCTAAGATATGACAATTTTAATGAATGATACCACAGATGGGTAAGGTCTCAAGATCTCAGATGTTGTTTACGCCTGAACTAATGTCCTCCTTAGATATAAACATACGTCTAATTAGTATGCCCTTAGGATAATATGCGATATCTCAAGACTTCTCTTTTCGATAGAGTCCCCGGCAGGGTATATCTATGCGCACTTTGTCTTGGGTTGCTGCAAAAGTGGCTTTGAAAATCGAAATTGTACCTACTATTTTGCAAATCATTATCCATAGTATTATTCTTAAGGATTCTTCTTCCTTCCTTTTGACCTCTAACGGTCAACTTTTATGGCCAAATGTCAGCCGTTACCCGAAAAGGCTAATTTTTAACACTTTTTGAAGATACACCAGTTCTGTGGTCGGACGTGGAACGCCCGACCTTCCCCTTGGAATTTGAGGGAACTTAGAGCATATAGGTATAGAGCATATTGACAAAACCTTTAGTCGGACTCCCGCAGGGAGTCCCTGAAGCTAGTTTAATGATATTTGGTATTCACTTGTATAATTCGCAAAAGTGCAATTGTCAAAAAGGACCAATGATTATGTGACTTCACTGTTAATTTCAATGCTGAATATTAATTTTTTTTTAACCGTTATCGTTTTAGAGAGGTTTATTGCTTGCGCGATGACAACAAACACGAGCAGTTTACTGGCTAAATGCCAGAATGCAGAGCTGCTCGCTCAGAGCGTGTTCTATAAAGTTGTTGTGGCAGCGAAAGGTTCTGTAAACATGGCAGCGTTAGTCATATTTGTATTCCTTGCAATGTCAAAGGTAATTTTGTTTGTAACTGTTTTCAAACATTTCCAGGAAATAGTGGGTAAATTTTAAGTCGAAAAATAGCTCTCCCGAAAATTATGTTTAGATGATAACAGATTGTATTAAAAGATATTTTTGAAAATTTTTGATTTTGAAAAGTTGTAACGCGGGTCTCTAAAATACCGTTTGACTTTCCTTCTATCTGAGATAACTGTAGCATCCAATTGATTGTTAAAAAATCTCTCAAATCACAATTTAAGGCGCAAATAAAAATTTTCCATCCAAACACGAAGGTGATTTTATTTGCTGTCTGCATCTTGGAATTCCTTGTGGCACTGGATCAAAGCTGCTTTTATATGTTCGAAATGTGGAGGTAAGCGGGACTTTTGGGAAAACAAATTTGATCTCTACGCATTGACATATTGCCTATTGTCAGATAATTGTCCGACTATACATATTCTCTGACCGGAACATTTCCGACCATTCTAAAATGGACTTTTAGCCCTTTACGCTTTAGATTAAGGTTTCCTTACAATTAAGGACTATACCTTTAAGACCATAAGGGGCTCAAATGGTCTCAAAAAATTTCTATGTTATATCTACCAAATTTTTTGATGAAAATAGAGTAGAGCACGAGAAACGTTTCTAACGTAAAATCGAAGTGATAAACAAATAAAACTAAAGACTTGCCTCAGAAGAAATGAAAGCGACCAAAAACCGAAAAACAAAATGTTTTTTATCCAATTTTTCATTAGGAATGAAGAGCACCCACCACTTTTTTACCAGGTGACCTCATGGGATTTGAAATCGTTAGAGAAAGTGGAGTGGTTCTTAGGAAACAGTGAGCGTAAAAAGAGCACAAAGAAAATGAGAAAGCCGGCCGGGAGATTTGTGGATTAAGTGTGTATGAAGTGCAGCACAGCCTGCACAAAATTCGCAAAATTTTCGCCCAAAGCAAGCGATGGAAGCCACCGGTCACATGTCCGGCACCAAACCAGTCTTGAGCAGGGATGAGATTTTGGACCTAACACAAAGGAAAATAGACCTCAGAAAGACCTATTTTCCTTCGTGTTAGGTCCAAAATCTCATCCCTGGTCTTGAGATCTCCTGACTTGATCGAGGTCAAGTCAGGATTATCTGACCTATACCCAAGTCAACTCAGCTCACGTTTAGAACAGGAATCACGCCCTCTCCTCGAAAAACAATGCTCCGAATATAATATTTTCAGGATCTCATATCCATACACTGACCCCTGCGACCGCTTGTGGTCGGCTTATATTCTCTTTGTTTTGCGATGTTTCTACCTGTCCTGTTTAAACGGTATCAATTCGTCCCTGGTTGTGTTGTGCATTGAAAGGGTTGTTTGCATTTGCCGAATCAGCAACTATGAACAAAGCTCCAAGCCATGGCTCGTGGCAGCTGTGCTTGTTGCAATTGTATGTTTCAATGTTGAAGGAGTGCGGCTTAGAATTTTATATAAATTTCAGACTCTCTTGTTTTCCGTTATCACCACGCTTCTTTATTTACCTGGAGTTGAATGGAGTGAAGGATTAGTGACGACAACTGCTCAGAATTCGAAGAATGCAGGCTCTTATCGAGTATGATAAATTACGTAAAAACGATAAAATTACGTAAAAAACCGCAAATTTGAATTTTTAGCCAAAAATATTAGGTTGTTCACCACAGTTTGACCCTCTGCCAGTTTGAATTTGGCTATTTTTGGCATTCTGTATTGAACTATAATAAGTGTTTCGAGGCTTTCCAAGGTATTAAGAGACAATATGATGGAATCCCTCTATAATAAATCGACCCCGCTGAGTTCGAATCTGAGGTCAGATTTGAACTTTGATCTTTGAACTTTTCCCTTTAAATCTTGGAAAAATCGCAATTTTTAACGGAAAATTTCAAAGATCAAAGATCAAAGTTCAAATCTGACCTCAGATTCGAACTCAGCGGGGTCGATTTATTATAGAGGGATTCCATCATATTGTCTCTAAATACCTTGGAAAGCCTCTAAACACTTATTATAGTTCAATACAGAATGCCAAAAATAGCCAAATTCAAACTGGCAGAGGGTCAAACTGAGGTTAACAACCTAATATGTGTATTGTCTGTGTCTGAAAAGCTGAGCTCGCAAATTGTACGCAAGAAAACGTAAGCATGTCACAAACAGGATGCGGGAATTTGAATCGTAATTTTAATTTTGTTATTGGGTTTTAATCAACACAATCGATCACATAAGGGCTAGTGTGCGGCACCACCAAAAGACAACGCAAATGTTAGAGCGCAGAGCGCAAGAAAGATGGCCGGTTTAAATACCCATATTGGGCAGACAACGGAGCGCTTAACAGAGGAAGTGGGAAATAACCAGGCAGACACAGACATTCTCTGCCCTCTAACATTTACCTTGTCTTTTCGTTCACACTAGCGCTTATTTGACATCCTCTCCCCATATAACAAGCCCGTCCTAAGCCGGATCCTCAAAAATACAATTCAAATTGCCGCTCTTTTTTGTGACATGTATACGCTTTTTTGCAAATTGCTGGCGTACAACTAGTGAGCTAAGCTTTTCTGATACAGGTAAAAAAACGAGCGAAATTTCTTAGCAGAGATTAGTGAACAACTAAAGATTAAAGTTTTCTTCAGGCAACACTATGCTATCTGTTCTCGATTGAAATGTTAGCTCTAGTGTGTTTTCTGGCATTGCACAATTGGTGTCTATGGTATCGTAAGCGCATTCGTGGATTCAAGACTCTAAAACAGCGTAATCAGCCAATCCATATCCAATCAAGTCAATCTTTGTCTGTCAAGTTCCAAATCGAGGAGACCATTCGAACGACCAGTCTCTTTCTGCCAATAGTTTTAGTCAAGTGCACTTGCTCTGCTCTTTCGGATGCTGCCGCTCTAGTGTCCAGCTCGGTAGGTCTTGCACTCTCTTCTCACTTTGTTCAAGAACGGGTAAAAGGCCAAACGCCTTTTCCGGAACCGAAATCGAAATTTCGATTTCGTACGAAACTTTCGGTTCTACCGAAAGTTTTCCATGGCAATTTTTCGGTGGCCCTTTTTACCGAAAGCGGTACCGAAATTTCGGTTTCTTTCGGTATTGCGCAATTTTCCACGAACCGAAAACGAAACCGAAATTCTTTCGGTTTCGTACGAAACCGAAATCAGAATTTCGGTTTCCGCCGATCTGCAATAAGGGCTACCATATTGTGGTAGCCACTGCAGAGTGCACCCTGACATCGTTTTCAACATGTGCCCGTACTCTGACAAAATTCTTTTTTCCATATATTGTGGCCTTTAGAAAATTTTTAGTATGAATTTATTGGGAGTTAGTACATAAAAAGGGTATAATTTCAAACTAGCGAAGATGGTGAAATTTCAAGATTTCTCCTTAGGCTGCAAGATAAGCAGGTGGGAAAATGGATCCACGTTCATAACTTTTTGTGAACGTGAGCTCTAAACTTTTCTACTTTTATGAAGATTGCAAATTTTCTCTATTTACTAATAAAAAACGACGCTCGGTGTCACATCAAGAGCGTGAGATATGACACAAACCCTTCAGCTTCCTGCAGGGATTTTGTCAGGATACGGCACTGTTAGATAAACGTTAAGCTAATCATCAAGCTTGTCAGTGACTACTGTAAAATCTCTAATTATATAACCCTCGAAGATCGGATTAATAGTCAAATTAGAGTTTACGGTACGCAACTTATTTCACAATCAATTGCTGAAGGAAATTCCCTCAGAACTGTGACAAAACTGTCACAAATCAAACAATGGATATCAAGGTGCAACAATAATTTCCGTTTCAAATCTCCCAGGCAAATTGGCGCCAATTTGAACCTGATATTTTACTTATGATTAAGATTTTATACCCGCAGGCACAATATTTTAGAAAACTGTTTTCAGATTTGGCCCACACTCTCGATTGGCAATCAAATGATCATGTTCGAAGCCGTATACATTAACGGCACATTGCCGTTCTTTATTGTACTCTTGCTAATATACGGTATGGGCCAAATGAGGCAAATGTTTTGTTGTTCCAAGGAACATCAGAGCAGTCAAATCACAATTTTGCACAGCAGCCAGAGTCAGGATGAGTATTTCATTCGACTCAAGCAAATGTTTGAAACGGGCGCCAGTTTCAACAATACTCGAAGATTGTCTGGCTTTAACTGGCCGAGATTGTCCTGGAATAATCAAACCGCGAATGTTCACCAAAGATAATATTTTGTTGAATATTTGTACTAAACAAATAAAGTGTCTTTAATGCACTGTGTAACATAGGTGTGTAAAGTACATACATCACACGCAGGTACTATTATCCGTATCCAATGAGAATAGGGTTTGAATTCGCGGGTTGTTAGAGTAGGCGCAGTAGTGTAGAAGCGTACCTTGGCATGGAGGCCAAGAGGCTTTTTAAGGTGGTTTGAATCAATGTGATGAAACCCTTAGAGAGTAAATCGACCCGCTGAACCCAGATCTGGGATCAGATTTGATCTTTGAACTTTTTCCTTTAATATATGGAAAAGTCCCAGTTTTAAAGGAAAAAGTTCAAAGATAATCTAAATATGATGGAACCTCTCCATAGTAAATCGACCCCGCTGAACCCAAACCCGGGATCAAATTTTAACTTTGATCTTTGATTTTTGAACTTTTTCTTTTAAAATGGTGATTTTTCCATATTTAAACTAAACTTTAAACTAAAATTGGAATGAAAGTTTGAAGATTTTGTAGGTTATACCGAACGGTAAATGGTGCGGAACTATTTTTACAACTATTAACAATTAGCCTTTTGAAAAATTACCTTTTTTATGCGCATAACGTAAGAGTGCGCGGTCCAATAAAGCAAAAAGCAGGCGCATGTAAGGGTGCGCATACATCAAAGCCTTTATGCAAACGAGCTTAATGCGCAGAGGCTACGCTTAACACCCGGAAGGTCCGGTGTAGTAATTGGTCAGAGCTGTTGCTGGGACTGTGTAGATACTATATCCGCAAAAAAATCGGAAACGGTCCCTGGACTGATGTTCCTAAAAATCGATTTGAAGGTCGCGACTCTTAAAAAATGGATCCCTCATTTCAGAGCCCTGGTTTATTCATAATTTGTTTTGACACATTCCCGTTTTACCATATGCTCGATATTAGTGGCCGTAATGATAACTTATTTATTGCATAATAAATAAGTATAATAAATAATAAAATTTTAATAATTTATTAATATTAGAGTAAAAATTTTCACAGTCAACACTTTTCCCTATTAGAGGAGGCTCTTTTGCTGATGCTGAACAGATCCTCCTCTAATAGGGAAAAGTGTTGACTGTGAAAATTTTTACTCTAATAGGGCCCCACTCAAATTTTTTTACCAATCTCTAGAGGAGACCCCTGCCGAGTAATCCCCCTCATTAGAAATTTTCAGCGGCCCCTTTTAACCCCTTTGGCATGCAATTATGTTTTGGCGCAAATTCAAATCGCCATTTTCCCTGTCGGAACTCTTTTCTACGCCATTTTATACGCTAGAATATAACAGAGAGCGTCATATAGCGCTGATTTTTCCGTACTAAGCGGTATTGTTGTTCTCGGCTCCATCATGTCTCTGGTTTTGGTCTGGAGCGGCTGGGCGTTGGTTCTCCGCATCTAAACACACAGCATCATTTTTATTTTGGCAGTTTTAGGCCCTTTAGGGTTTGCTATTTTCGACAGCATTACCAAAGTTCACGCATCGGTGAATATTCATAAAGATTGTCCTTTTTGCTTATTTTTCAGCTAGTGTAGCAAGGCCTATATAAGGCATGTACACTAACACCTTCAATGGTAGGTCATGGCTAAAGGGACAGTGCTCAGGATGAGAGGTAATAATTTTTAAAGATATACCTGTCATGAGTGTGCGCAGCCGTTTAGCTTCTTTGACGGCTTCCCTGAGCAGTTCTCTGTCAAACGCTGGGTGCATATTGGGTGGAAAATCTGAAATTAGATTTATAGAGTTATAATTTCTACAAATTGGCTGTCATTTCATTAAGTCCGTGGCAAGGAATTTTCGGATGCGAACAGTTGGGAAAATGTGGGAGTAGGTGAGTCCCGACTTTGCTCTAAGCGAATGAGTGAAAAAATTGCGATTTCATAAAACGAAAGTAATTAATTTGAATCGTATAAACAATGGTAATATCGCGCTGAAAAAAGCCGTGAATATTTAATGCAAAATGTTGGAAAAATAGATATTATCCACATATAATCCGATTCCTATCTATAAACCCTATATTCGAAATGACGAATTTTTGCAAGACATTTCGGGGCCACTGCACCCCATCCCCGCCTCGAAAAAAAAATCGATGTCGATTGACTCCATTAGTCGACTTTTTTTTGCTTTTTTCAACTATTCATTTCAACTTTTTATCTTTGATGTCTTTAGGCAACAAAATTTTGTATACAAGGAATTATTTTAACCAAATTTTTTAACTGACGTTAGAAATGTACATACCGTAATACCTGTAACTACTCCCCCGGGGGAGTAATTTTTCAACTACCCCCCGAGGGGGGAGTAAATATAGGGGAGGGGAGTAATTTTTCAAACATCGCCTTGCCGGCGAGGTTTGAAAAATTTTCGCGGCCATGCAAAAAATTATTTTTAGAAAATTTTACAAAAAACCGTAGGGGGACCCTAAGGTATGAAAAATCATTTTTTTGCAAAAATTTAGGAAAAACAGCATTTTTTTTGGGGGGGGAGTAATTTTTCAACTACCCCCGAGGGGGGAGTAAATATGGGGGAGTAATTTTAGGGGGGAGCAATTACAGAGATTACGGTATTATTATAGGCATACTGTGAGCTATTGTTAGTTCCAGTGTTGGATGTAGGGGATACTGAAACTAATACTAGCTCACAGCACCTCTACATAATAGTCACATGTGTATGGTAATAAAGGTTGAAATAAAGGGTTGAAAAAGCAAAGGAAAAATTCGGTGTCAGTCGACTAATGGAGTCGACCGACACCCATTTTTTACTTTTCCAGGTGGGGAGGTGTTAGAAATGTCGGCAGTATAGCCGACATTTCTAATTATTGGCAACATTATTACATAAATCCGTGGAGCGCCATGAGGTTTAGTGAAGACACAGTTTTGATGATTAGACTGTCAGGGGCAAAGGGGTATGTCTCTGGTCACAAATTCGACATATAACGAGCTGTTCTACGTGCTTAAAAAATTTAAAACTTAAAAGGGCATATTTAGGCTTTGACAAAGGCTTATATAGGGAGTATATGTTCTAAGTTCCCTCACATTCCAAGGGAGAAGGTCGGGCGCTCCGCGCCCGACCACAGGACTGGCTCGGCATCAGCGGCGCCTCGCGTATATGATTAGGGTGTGGTCGACAGTCGCGGCCTTCGGCGGCCCCTTCTGACTGATTTGTATCTCTGACTTCCAAAAAAACCGTGACAAAACGTTACGGACAAAAATAGGCCGTCAAAAATGCTCTCAGAAATACACTTTTGTCTAATTTTGTCTAAATTTAGATCTCAAATCGGTCTAAAAACTGGTTCACGCTCTTCCTTATAGCCGACTTAGTCCGTAAGAAAAAAATCCGGGCTCTATAAGCTCTAAAAACTCGATTTAGAGTACGCAGAAAAAAATGTGACCCAATCCTAATACTATAATAAATTTAGGCTTGGTTCTCAGTTAAGAAAAACCGAATCGACCCACTATTAGGGGCTAATTCCATTATCATTGTTTAAATTTGGCGGACATTGATGCAAATTTGCGAAAGAAAAGTGCCTCATTTGCGACATCCAAAGCCTTACGTTTTATATTTCCATTGAAAAGATTGGTAATTCCTAACTCGGAAAAATTCGGCATAATTCTTTCCTTTTATTTCGGAAAACGGACAGGACTTTTGGATCAACGCAATATATAAGTTAAGTGTGCCCTCCTCCTTGGGCACGGGTGCTGGTCCTAGCGGCACCCAAACCTCCATATTAAACTGGGAGGTATAATTTAGTGCCAATCCCCCAGAATATCCCTATGATATGATAGTGGGATGCATTCATAGGTCCATCCAAACCTCCTGGATATTTATATAGCGCGTAACAAGAAATGAAATAGTTTATGGCATTCAAACACATTCACAAACAAATACAATTAAGGTGCGCGAAACATGTCCAAACAATCCCCAATTAGAATTTAGCTGTCCCTCTTCCCTCAAGACCTCGGCAGCGCTTCTCAGCGCAGCCTCGATACCATTCCCCTTTATAGGCTTCCCCAAACAGTCCGATCTCCCAACTGACAGGAGAGCAGCATTTCCCCGCTGGGTTTGTTCCTGCTTTTCCCGAAAGACTGGTCCCCGATCGACTGATTCCGATCGCGGCTTTCCACTGCTTATGTGCTGTGCAAAACTGTCCTTCGGCCGGCCCGTTTTGCACTACGCCTCCGCTTTTCCCGCATTTCGTAAGGCTCTTCTTTGGCCATTTCCGCTGCCCCAAGTGACAAGCACATTCCTTTGTGTATTGAAATCCCCGATATCTGTGAGAAAGTGATCACCGAAGTGATCGTAATGAATACATTCGCGAGTGTTCTTTGAACACAATCACAGAGCGAATATAATTTGAGGCAAAATCCCCAAAACAAATAAACTCAAATAAGTGACTTTAACATATAAATTATACCGAAAAAAGAAACTAATTTCAGGAATAGGACCAGTCTTTCGGGAAAAGCAGGAACAAACCCAGCGGGGAAATGCTGCTCTCCTGTCAGTTGGGAGTTTACAGTTAAGAAAGTTGGGATGTTACAGTCAAGATTAGGTTAAAATGCACCGCACTTAGAGTGCACCCTGATTTATAGATAAAAATTTTGCCACTGACGCTATTTTTGAAAATTTGGGCATTAATTAATTAATGGAAAAGGGAAGGGAAAATAGCGCCGCAAGCGGAAATTTTTTGAAAAATTACGCTGTTTGCCAAAAATTGACATTGAAATTTTGTATATTCTCGGAATTCATCAAAAATTTAATAAGAAAACTAATAAAAATTAGAATGATTGAGACGGTCAAGATTAAAAAATTTGTAAACCTATGGGTTCTCATGTCAACCCTAGAAGTTCACATCAGAATTAAAAAAAAATAAAATGGTCAAACAAATTGCATATTCGGAATCCTCACAAAAAACTGACATAGGGACGTCTACATCAGAATTTAGGTATCTTAGGTAAAAATGGGGTAAAATAGCGTTATTAGATCCGGGCCCGATTTATTGATTGGGTGTGGCGTCGACAGAGAAAGAGAGATATGAAGCGACAGATCTGGCGAGCTGGCCTAGGAATGAAGAGAAGACACAAGAGACGTGAGACAAAGAGAGCGTTTTATTGGGGCGCCGCACACTAGCTCTTTATTGGCCGCATTCTGAGTTAGGTGCCAGAGAAAGAGAGACACGATTAGATAGTGGGAAATAACCGACTTTGGGTATTCAAACCGACAAGTCTCTCTTCTTTTGGTTCTCATGTGAACCTAGTAGGTTCACATGAGAACCTCCCTTCTATTCAAAAGGTTCACATTGGAGAGAGTTCTCGAAGGTTCACAAAGGTTCTCATTGCACACCCCTAGATTTGGGGCTCAAAATATACGTTTTGAATAAAAAAGGGTTCTAAAATTCTAATTGAATGAATTAAAATTAGAGGTCGGCCAAACCGTTTTACCGATATATATATCGGTCGAACCGATATTTTCACAAAATTGAAGAACCGATACCGATATAACCGATATTATCGGCGATATATCTGTATCGGCCGCCCTCTAATTAAAATTATATTTAGAATCCAGAAAATTAGTGAGATACGAGATGTGTGGGTCGAAAACGACCAGGAGAAAACCTTTTAGCAAAACACGAATTAATCGGACCAACCTCTAGAATACGGGGTGCGGCCCGATTCACCGGTCCAATGCTCCGGGCATACCCATGGTGCCACGACTGGAGAAACAGCAAAGCTGATTACGATCACGAAGCACAATGCGCGGCAAATACAATTCATAGTTTGAATACGAAAGTGGTATTGAATGAAATTCTTTTCAGGTATGTTATTTTGTCGCGATAACGGCATTAAAAAAAAAAAACTTAACGGTTTTAAAACCGTCAAGTCTCTCTTCTTTTGGTTCTCATGTGAACCTAGTAGGTTCACATGAGAACCTCCCTAAGCTAGTGATTCATTATGCTCATAGTAAAAAACCACGTCAATGACTGTGACCTTTTACAACAAATAATTATTTTCAGATCACAAATCGAATGCTAAACAATCAACTACGCAATGATTAAGCCAAATGGCGAGCCCAGAATTTTAAGGCGCAACTCTGTTAAGAAGACTGTCAACCGGTTTTTAGATAAAATTTAGACGAAAAGTTTTGATGCTTTCTTACCAGTGCTTATTTCAGTCCAAAATTTAAGGAACGGTCATTCTTACCAGTGCTTATTTTCCTGTGTCCAAAATGTTTGGAAGGGCCATTCTTACCTCATACACCCCGGTGTACTTTAGGCTTAAGCAGGGCATACTGTTTTTAGATTCCCGAACAAATAGAAGGCTGTGCCCGGTCAAGTGAGGCCCGCAGGCCCGAGGTAAGGGGTGCTGAAGATTAGAGCCGCGTAGCGGCTCCTCCCAAGCGAGCGATATATAAACTAAGACCAAAACAAAATCGGAAACGATACTGAACACTTATATGTTCTGACTCACTCAATAAAAATAAATGTTGTTTCAAAAGTGATTCAGAACGTTTCGGTCACACGGTATAATATGCAGTAGGTTATAAAATTTTTGGTAGAAATTTTTTCCGACTCTTATGATTAGAAATGAGAGTACCAGAAAATAGATGAGACTACTATGTTTTAGTATTAGAACCCCGTAGTGGAGAACAGCTTACGCGGTTCTCCACTACGGGGTGGGAGTTGTCGGGTGGGAGATGTCCTGGTCTCAATAATACGTCAGTGGTAGCGAGGAACAATCATCTATCAACGAGTTAACCCTTTAATCTCTAATTAGATACGCATATTTTGACCCCATGATATCCCAGTGTATCCAATTAGATACGCAACTTTGGAGTAATTTTTGGTCAGTTTTTAGCTTCCTAGCTAAAATCTGATATTACTCTTATATAGTCAACTTTTTGTCCTGAATAAGAATATGTAATTAGATTTTGTGTTTTAGCTATAAAAAATTTTTTAGAGCACTCTAAAAAAAGTACACTTTTGAAAAATTCGAAATTTTTCGGAAAAATAATTTTTTTGAGACTCAACAAAAAAACTAACTTCAGATTCGTGCTCAGCGCATCGAAATTGACCAGAAAAAGTGTTTCGAAATTTTTTTGAAAATTTCGAAACCATAGATCATGGATTTTCGCCAAAATCCGTTCGGAGGAATCGATTCTAGGAATCGACCTAAGCCTAAGCGGATGTCCCCCAACTGGGTTCCCCCAAGTTTCTTTAAAAAAAGTTTTTACCCTAAAACCGCACCAGGCCTAATTTTTTGCTCTCCATTCAGTAGGCCGCATTAGAGGTCGGCCAAATGCGTTTTCAGATACCGATACCGATATATCGGTATCTGTTTTTACCGATACCGAGTCTGACGTCAGTTTTGAGATTTGTCCTCACGAGATCGTATTATTCTCACGAGGTCATATTCAAATATTCTATAGAGAATTGTCCCAGTGTGTTTTCCTTCTTGTATTTCTTCTAATTTACCCATCTACCGTAAACTCTCTAATTTAACCCCCTCTTGTTTTACCCCCTCTAATTTTGCTCCTCCTAAAGGTCGATTGAATAATTATACTCCGGGGGTTAAATTAGAGAGTTTACGGTAAGTTAAAAATGACGTCAATTTTTAATTTAAACTAAAAAACTAACCGAGGTGCAAACATCCGGGGTGCAAAAGTCCGTGTCCGCCGTCTACTAGGCGGTAGCCCCTCAAATATATCACTTATATATTCACTTCTATAAGGAAAAACTTGTGTTTTGGGCAAAAAAAGGTAAATAATCAAAATATTTTCGATGGTGCTGAATCCGAATCTGACGTCAGTTTTGAGATTTGTTCTCACGAGATCGTATTATTCTCACGAGGTCATTTTTTAAGTCGTCGTCTTTTTAAGTGCAAAAAATGCAATTTTAGAAAAAAATTTGTGTTATTTGAAAATAAAAATTTACATAATGATGATTTTTTGTTTATTTTTTCAGCTATCTGCTAGTTATTTTTAGCACTAGGGGGTTTTCAGATGCGCTGATCCCGAATCTGTAATCAGATTTTGGCGGAAATTTGAAAATTTGGCGTATTTTTGGCATTCTGTAAAAACACTCGTTTTTGTCAAAAATGACGTTTTTTCAAGCGATATCGAAAATCTGATTGCTGATTTGGAATCAGCGCAAAAAGTTACACTAGAAACAATATTTGCTGAAAAAAATCCTTGAATTATCAGAAAATCAATTTTTTTAGCATACTGGCCAAAAAATTGATTTTTTTAAAGAGAATTGTCCCAGTCTCGCGGCGATGGCTGCCGGTTTTCCTTCTTGTATTTCTTCTAATTTACCCTGTTTAACGGAAAAAGGTTGAACAACGAGCTTAGCACTTAAGTTGATTATTTTTCTCAACTCTTTAGCCCAACTTGCTGGAATTCTTAGAACTGTCAACAATGTGAGACAATCAAATAAAAACAAATGTCGATATAACGAAGAAGTCATTTTAGTACTTGACATTGTGCAAAAGTGTTGACTCTACTTTAATATTCTAAAAACACTTTCAAATAACGGAATGCCCTTAAATATGAGCCAAATCTCAAAAGTAAAGTCCCGGTTTGTACGCTAGCCAACCAAAAATTGTAAACAAGTCATAAAAATGAGCGGCATTTTGAATTTTGTTTTCGGGCAAAATAAGTCTAAGTTTGTCTACAAACAGTCTATATTTGTCTACAATAGTCTAAAACTGTATCTATAAAGCCAAAACCAACCAATTAAAGCCCAAATCAGCCAAGACCCCGAAAACCCCATTCAAATTGCCGCCCTTTTTGTGACTTGTTTACATCCTTCGTGTGGCTGACGTAGAACAAGCCATCCCTTACTTTTCAGATATGAACCACATGCTTTTCACTAAACTCATAATTCATATTTTCCTTCACACATGTAACTTTCAGCGATAGGACTGCAAGGAGTGACCACGTCGATCGCAAGTTCAGTTCCGCTGGCGTTAAACCGTTTCACCTTGACGCGTCACCAGCGATTGTACGACTTTTTTTTCGGCACAGGATGGCGTTGTTTTTGGTTTTTATTTCTTTACGACCTGTGTATTTATGTGACATTTTACTCAGTGTATGAGGTGTCGGTTTTGAGAAGTCGAAAAGTGGTCGAGTTGTCGTTCTTGAACTATCACTACACCGCAATATCCATTGTAATAACGGCCAATGTGACAACATTCGTCATGATGACTGTCGTGCTCGTGGACGTTTACTCCTCGATTAATCGCATAAAAATGATGAAGCAGAATCTTTGCGCAGTCGATGAGCGGAAACGAATCGCTTGGGTTATTATTAAAGACCCCAAAAATATTTTTTTAATCCGGTTTTAATTAATTAAAATATTTAAAAAAATCGCAAAATATTTAAAAAAAATATTTTTTTAATTAGCAATTTTTTGCCGATTCTAGCCTTTAATTCTGCTTTTTTAGCCTTCATTGTTACTTCAGACTAAATTAAAAGCAAAAAATCAACAAAATATAACAAATTTTGGAAAAAACGCCAAAATAAAAAAATTTTTGAAAAATTTCGTAAAAAAATTTTTCGGCAAAATTTTTTGGTAAAATTTCTCCGCCAAAAAAAAATTTCGCGGCGGCCGATGGCCGCCGCGAAAATTTTGCCAAATATCACAAAATTTGTCCAAAAATGCCAAAATATTTACTAAAATATAAGTAAAATTCCCAAAATATGCAAAATATTTTTTAAATATTTTAGTTTAAAAAAAGTCCAAAATATTTTTTAAATATTTTTTTATTTTAAAAATATTTTTGGGGTCTTTAGTTATTATATGTCAAAACGTTATAAATTGTTTCCTAAGTGCTTCGAGAATTGTCTCTTTTTATAAAACATGGAATTACGGTGGATATCCACTACTGATGTGTCAGGGACCAATTGGAAATTTCTATGAATGCACTTCTTATTTGTTCCAAGAGCTTCTAGTTTGCATGGATTTGTTTATTAATCATTTTATGTTGCCTCCTTATAGAAAAGCTTTCTTTCAAATGATTAACGGTTTTTTTTGGTTTCAGGAGAGTGAGAGTCCTGTGACTTCTATTAAACCTCAATCATACAAGTGAATCATACAAATGAGTCATCATTATTCTCCAAATTCTTAGACCCAATTTTTGTATAGATAAAAAGAAGGAAAGAGAAAAAGAGAACAAAAGAGCTATAAAAATACTAAGTAATTTACAAGACACATTTCTTTGTCCATTTTTGACAAAGATACAAAAAGTTTGTTTGTAAATATGTTTGACCTTTGTCTTAATTTATTATAAACGTTGTTTATAAGTGAAGTGTTCTTATTGATGGGTTAAAAATAAAACTAAAATAAGCCTTTTAAAAGATGCCGTAAAATAAATATGAATATTTTACATCCCTCTAACTATTATCCTCGGCCAAGGAGAGTTGAACAGAATGAATACAAACGCCCAAAGTAGGGCTAACAATATATTTGGCGCTAATTTGAAATACAATTTTTGTCATCCTTTTCCATAGAGAACAAGATCTTATCTGATTGAGAAATCCAAATTCAAATGGGCGCATAAACTTTGTGCCACATTCAATGCGACACAAACATAGAGAGTAAATCTTTTCTGTTCAACTCTGCTTGGCCGATGATAATAGTATTACAGTGCTGATACACAAACGAACTAACCCCCTTCCCCCGTTAGATTTTGCTCATTTCGGTTTTTTGGGAATGCCCTGATGATGCTGATTCCGAATTTGCTATTTTCAGAGCCTAGCCCAAATTTGAATCGAGAGTTATGGCCATTTTTGTGAAAAAACGGGTTTTTTGGGCCATTTTTTCGGTTCTCCTATTTCTGAGCGTTTCTGATGCTGATTTTTTGCACCCGGGGTTTTTCGGAATCGCTGAATCCGAACCCGGGGTCAAAAAAATTTCCGGGATACCCCAAACATCGGCGCCAAGTGTCTCAAAAAGCGTCACAGCCGTTTTCAGCCAAAAATCAAATGAGTTCTTATCAAAGATTTTTTTTGCCAAGAAGCAAGCTGAAGTGTTGCTCGATCATACCCCGTGGGTGAAATATTCGTCCGTATGTTTATTATTGATATTTTCGGCTTCAAAGTTGGTACACTTTGCGTTTTTCAGTGTTAAATGGGTCAACTTTGAGACCCCAGATTTTAATTTTAAACATAGAGCTGAATATTTCACTTCTACAGTACGATCGAGCAACACCTCAAATTTTACTTTTTTATAAAAAATCTTGGACAAGAGGAAATTTGCGCCCAATACGACATTTTTTCGGTTTTTTTGCCCAAAAATGGCCATTTTCGTGTATTTTCGAGAAAAAGAGAATTAGTACGTTGGAAATGGACTGGGGTTTTTTGGGGTGTACTGTTTTTCGATACGGCGAATCCGAATTTGACCTCAGATCGTGGGTGGTCCCGCCACGAAAGTTGGGAAAATTGCGTTTTTTGGCGTTTTTGGGCTAAAATTGTCATAAAATGGTGACAGAAAATTAGTATTGATGGTATTTCATTTTACAGTTCCAAATTTTTAATCAATTGTGGTCTGGTAAACAAGAATTTGTGGTTATTTTGAAGAAAATTCGGTATTTTCGCGAGAAAAAAAATGATTGACGGACCTGGGGTTCGAACTTGAGACGAAAAACGCTCAACAGATCGTCCGAAAATGGCCATTTTTGACGTGATATGAAAAAAATAATTGCAGATTCGTAATCAGCGTATCGAATTACTCCTAAAAACGCTCATTGCAGAAAACGTTTCCACATTTTCAAAAACCCCCTATGGTGAAAAATGGCCAAAAAATGAAATTTTTTCGGAATGTCAGCAAAATTTGTTTTTAGGGGTTTTTTGATGCGCTGAGTCCGAATCTGCAATTATTTTTAACGTAACGCAACAAAAATGGTCATTTTTGGGCCATTTTTTCCCAAAAATGGGATTTTCCTAACTTTCGTGGCGGGACCACCCAGGAAATTTGCGCCCAATACGACATTTTTTCGGTTTTTTTGCCCAAAAATGGCCATTTTCGTGTATTTTGGAGAAAAAGCGAATTAGAACGTCGGAAATCGACTGAGATTTTTGGTAGTTACCGTATTTCGGATACGGCGAATCCGAATTTGACCTCAGATCGAGGGTGGTCCCGCCACGAAAGTGGGGAAAATTGCGGTTTTTGGCATTTTTGGGCGAAATTTGTCACAAAATGGTGCCAGAAAATTAGTATTGATGGTATTTCATTTTACAGTTGCAAATTTTTAATCAATTTATGTCCGCCGAATACGAATTTGGGGTTGTCTGTCAACAAAAGATAGTAACTTCGCGAGAAAAAAATTGATTGACGGACCTGGGGTTCGAACTTGAGACGAAAAACGCTCAACAGATCGTCCGAAAATGGCCATTTTTGACGTGATATGAAAAAAATAATTGCAGATTCGGAATCAGCGTATCGAATTACTCCTAAAAACGCTCATTGCAGAGAGTTTTGACACATTTTCAAAAAATCGATTTTTTTCAAAATCCATGTGGTACCCCCTATGGTGAAAAATGGCCAAAAAATAATTTCTGAGGTCAAATTCGGATTCCCCGTACCCAAGTTAGGGTATGTACCAAAAATCTCGACATTTTAACGACAAAACATGGCTGTGACGCATTTTGAGACAGCTCCCGTACATTTGGCGCCGATGTGCCCAGGGGTACGAAAATGTTTTTTTCAAATTTTTTTATTTGAGAATTAGAACTAGACGAGGGCCGAAGGCCCGAGGAACTGGACAAGGGCATGTTGGTTGATTGGCGTAGCCAATCTGGGAAACCCCTAGTGTACAGTCGTCCCTCTCTAATCGAGCGCGATCCGTTTTAGCCAAAATGTGCTCGATTAGAGAGGGTGAACCAAAAAGGGGGCGAAATTGCCCAATGTTTTTTGTCATAATATTGAATAATTTTTTATTAAACTCTGTTTAATTAAATTAAGTTAATTTTTTTTGCTCTTTTTAGCTAGTATTTCGTATGCCTAATAAAAATTGACAAAATTTAAACAATTTAGTATATTTTAGCTATTTTTTAAAGAAATTTTTCAATGTTACGGAACTTTTAATCATAATCTAATTTTATCCGTTTTTTGCTGTTTTTAGCTAGTATTTTGTATGTTTAATATAAATAGATAAAATTTAGACAGTTAAGTCTATTTTTAGATATTTTTTAGATTTTTAAACCAAATTTTAGTGAAATCAAAATTTGGCTGTATTTTTTCCAGTACAGTATGAATTCAGGTATAATTTTCAATTTTTAATTTTCAATAACAAAATTTCACTAAACATCAAAATTTGGTCATTTTAAGTTAAAAATTGTGTAATTTTTTAACTTAAAATGAGACCCATCTAGAACGCTTATTCACGATGGAAAATTTTTCGGGAATTATTAAAAATTTGGAATTATGCGGTATTAAATTATTCAACTTGAAACTTTGTTGGAAAAAGGATCAGAACACACAAACAATGTTCGCAAAATTTTGAGAAAAATTTGAAATTTAGGTAAAAATTTTACTTGAAAGTTCCAATTTTTGGTGAGAAATTCGGATATTTTCTCCGGCCGCCGCCAATGGCGGCGGCCGAAAAATCGGCGGGGAATCCATACTTGACGTCAAAATTTAGCTAAAATGTGGCCTAATTTTTGTCGGCGGTGTATTTGTGCCAGATTTTCGGGAACTCATTCTTAGGGGTGCTTATTTTATCACATAAACATTGCGAGCCGCCGCAGGTGACGAGCCAGTCCTGTGGTCGGGCGCGGATCTCCCGACCTTCAATGTGAGGGAACTTAGAATATATAGGCGTACATAAAATTTTTAACCAGACGCCCGTAGGGAGCCTGGTTAAAGATGCTAGTACCTCTTAAGGTTATACAGTACCAACTTTACCTACAACATACTTGTTACAGAATCCGAAATGGAGATAACATACCTACCGTAAATCCTCTAATTAATCCTTCTCCTCAATTTAGTCCCCCTCAAATAAGTCCCCCTCTCGTCGAGTTACGTAAGAAAGCACTTACGGACTACGCACATACGGGTATGCTGACATTTTAGTGACACTACCTTTGGTGACAGTTGCCGTTCTGAGGAACTATAGCCTAGAAAGTTGGCATTTCAGAGCATGTTCACAGCTTTCGATCGATAATGTTTGTCTCGAATCCGCTTTCATTTCAAAACAACTCCGATATTCTTTGGTCAAATTCAAAGTGCAAACATAATTCCACTTTTCAAATGTTCAACCAAATCATTTTTTAGACTATAGTTTGTCAGCAATGCAACTGTCGCCATCTATGGATTGCAGCTAGGCATCCCAACTAGGCTTCACATTGAAAATAAAATTGGCTGAAAATTGATTGATTGGCCCAAGAACGCTGGACTGGGCCAAGAATTTTGTTTTCGTGACGTCGAATTCAGGAAAGGGCTCTGGCGAAATTGGTTGAAAATTCAAATTTGATTCGCGCAGATTTGATCAATATATGCCAGAGTTGTTTTCAAACGCTTTTGACTCTTGGTTTGCTTTCGTTTCAAAACAACTCCGATATTCTTTGGTCAAATTCAAAGTGTAACATCTCTGCGTATGCTACATTTTGGAAGGTGCGTCACATTAACGTCACAAACCAAGCATGTATTGATTTGGACCGGTTGATTTGGTGTGTCACAACAAGCTTTCTCTGCATATGTAAAAAATTTTTCAAAGTGCAATAACGCTATTCTAATGACGCCATATATTCTAAATGATGCCATATTTCATCACCCTGTCGTTATAATTACACAGCCCTTAGTTTGTAGTTATAGAGCAGACATATTTTTTCTTGCCATTTTAAATTTTTCTAGCGAGCCGTTCATTTTCAATGAATGGATTTTTACTATCCGAAAATATCTTGACGATGAAATCAGAAAAGTGTAAAACAATCTCTAAACTTCGGTATATAAGAAATGCCGTTATCGCGACAAAATAACATACCTGAAAAGAATATCATTCATTACCACTTTCGTATTCAAACTATGAATAGTATTTGCCGCGCATTGTGTTTCGTGATCGTAATCAGCTTTGCTGTTTCTCCAGTCGTCGCACCATGGGTATGCCCGCACGGTTACGACCAGCTACCTTTACGACCAGGTAACTTTAATTTAACGCGAATTTTTCCAACAATTATATTCTTTTAGTTTGCAACCCATTTGAGCCAGACACCTGTGCGCAGCATGCAGGCACCCAATGCGTTGCCCTAATGAGTATAGCACCACACGTACCTGATCCAGACGCTGACGCATACTTTACTGAGCCACACGGCTGTTGCAAGCCAGGTAAGCCTGTCTTGCCAAAGCCCACGGATAAGGACAAGCGCCCACACGGAGAAGTTAGTTCCGACGAAAGTTCGAGTACCAATGCGCCGAAGAAAAAGAAGACTGGCAAAAAGGTTCTTCGTTCGAAACAGTCCAAAGTTGCCAAATAAAAAGCCCAAATCAAAAATAAAAGAACGTTATCGGTAAATGTTCTGTCGTTATTCGAGAACATAAAAAATATTGTCAAATATATGATTTGCAATAAAGTTAATTGTTGACGTCATTGTCTTAATTGTCAAGAATTGTGTCTAGAACAAAGGAAAACAATTGCTTCATTTGAAACAATTTTCTTTCTTCTCTTTGTTATTTTGAATCAGCGTTCTTCATTGTGGCTCGTATTTCTTTAAGGGAAGCGTCCAAATCCTATTTTTGTCGGTGACTTATTTTTTGATAATTTTTAGGAGTGCATTCTTAGGGGTGCTTATTTTTCTCAGTCAGGTATTTTGTGCCAAATTCACACCAGGTTTTACATGGCGAGCCGCCGCAGGTGGCGCGCCAGTCCTGTGGTCGGGAGCGGAGCGGCCGAACTTCCCCCTGTGTGAGTGTGAGGGAACATAGAACATATAGGTAAACATAGAGGAAACACGAGCAAATTCAACCAGGGAACTTGGAACAGGTATAGATGTAACGTTGTTATACGTGACGACGACTGGACCGCGGATAAATATCAGCTAAAAATCGTTTACCCCTATTTGGGCACAAAGCCAATGTCAAGGGATTTTGCTGAGGAACGGCCCTTGGACCAAATTTTTGGCTCATTCTGACCATTAGGGTCTAACTAAGGTAGGAAACATGCCTAAGGCTCTTGTCTTTTACCCAGTTAAAATTATTTGAACAAGCTTTTTCGATCTAACTAATCGAGCAGAGCCTCTTAGGGGTGCTTATTTCGTGTGTCCCAAACTTTTGAGAAGTGCAGAACTTCAGATTTGTGCTAAGCCCATCGAAATTGACCGGAAAAAATGTTTTTAAGGTTTCTAAAATAGCAGTCGATTACTCTGTGCCGAGATAAGGATCATTTAACCTTTCAATTCCCGTGTATGGAAATTCTTACAATACCGATTTGCTAAAGACTTCACATAGAAAAGAGAAATAAACAATGGCAGACATGATGATTTTGATAAAGACAGCTCACCAAAAGGAAAGCTAATGATAACGCCAGAATTCTATTTATACAATTTCTATCTATACAAATTCTGGTACTATTGGGTTATCGGGAGGCGGGGAAATTTTCATACATTTTATATAGCAAAAAACAATAGGGGGACCCTATTGATTTAAATTTATTTTCTCAAATACATTTGTGAAAAAATCAATAGGGTACCCCCTATGCATTTTTTGGAAAAATTATGAAAAAAATTGCCTAAAAAAATTTTTTTCTTCAAAAAATCCATAGGGGCAACCCTATTGTATGAAAAATTATTTTTCTGAAAAATTTGTAAAAATAATCAATAGGGTCCCCCCTATTGATTTTTTGGCAAAAAATTTTTTAAAAATATTTTTTTTGTCAAAATACCATAGGGGGGACCCTATTGTATGAAAAATTATTTTTCTGAAAAATTTGTCAAAATAATCAATAGGGTCCCCCCTATTGATTTTTTGCTATATAAAATGTATGAAAATTCCCCCCGATAACCAGTTCCCCCCCCCCGATAATCCCATAGCACTAACGCACCCAGGGGGGTACCGGGGGTACGTACCTCCCCAAAACGCAAATTAGAGAAAAAAGAAAGGGAAAATAGTGTGAGAGAGGGTCGGTACCCCAAAATTCGGAAAGGCGGGACACTTTTCCCTTTGCGTGCCCCCCCAAAAAAAATCCTGGGTGCGTCCCTGCCCCATAGTACCCAAATTCTATTTTTTCGGTTCAGTTTTGGGTCCATCTTTGCAGACGTTGGAACGCTCAATCGTATAATTGTCCTATACTTTGTCTTCTTGATACTCCGCCGGAAGTCCTTTCTTCAATTCCAATCCAGTCTTGTTTGTTTCGCTGAATTCAATCAACGTCTTCCGGTACAATACTAATACGATTTTGAACGAGTTTGGCACAGCGCCTGAGGAAAAGGCCAAAAATTAATACTGATGTAAAGGATTGGATAAAATGCAAGCTAAGATTCGAATTATTTTCCTTGCAAATTTCACGGGCATTTTGCAAATTGAATTTCCCAAAGAGTTTTTACCTAATTTAGAATTTTTAAAAAGGGTGGTATAATTTCTTTCCAATAATCGCATTTTTGATGAAAATGCCAGAAACCGTATTTTGAAAAAAAAAAAAGAAAACTTGAATTCACAAAGCAGTCTCGATAAGTAAGTAATTTTTTAAAGAAAAAACCAACTCAAATTACTTGTTATAGACGTTTTTACGTTAGTTCTTATTACAAAATCGAATTCAAATTACCTCTTTTAAACGAACCAGTACGTTATTGATAATATCGGGACGACAGGCATGCAAAGCGATGATGGGTTTGACTCCCGGGGCTGAACAATTCGGCTATCACCTCCGCTGTAAATGCTAGTCTCGTAGTCACGCCCAAGGTATGTTATGGACTCCATTTCGGCGATGCGCTCGGGATTGTATGTGGTATCTTCATCCGCGTGTATGAATGTTTTCCTTATGCGGATAGTTCAGCCCAAATACGGACGAATTTCAGCAAACGAGTAATATATGCCGTCATTCAAACGGTCTTCAGATTCGTCGTTGCTGCATTTCTGAAATGATTTATCTCAGTTATTTATCTCTGCGTGATTCACCTATCCATAATATTAAATTTGGCTTTTCATTGAACTAAACAACACATTTGGTACAAATTAAATCTATTTGGTGTAAATTGCTGAAAATAGTTTGCGTGAACTAAACCATAAATGTAAAGTTTAAATCGTTCTAAAACATTTACAGTTTTATTGTGCAAAATTTATGCTACCTATTTTGCAAATTTTAAACTTAAAATTTGTCAAAAAATGAGAATATTCGACGACTTCACAACTTTACACGAAAAAATAATGCATCAAAGATCAAAACGTGGAACGTAGGGATGGACGGACGTCACTAATTAATTATAAGGATATTACTTAAAAACTGTTGCACGTTGTAGTCGTCTCGGTTGGGGTGCCATTGCTCATAGTTGTGGATCAAAGCATAGGATCCTCCACGGATCTCCAATTCATCAAAAAGGCGGTAAGGCGCATTTGGGGTACAAATTTAGTTCCCCCCCGTCCGACGGGGGGAACTAAATATTTTATAAGGCATTTTTATTTATATTCCTAAACTTTCGTCAAAACTCCATAGCGGGGACCCTATAGATTTTTTGACAAAATTTTCAGAAATGCATTTTCAAGCCAAGGGTGGCCCCTATTGATTTTTCAGGAAAAATTTTTTTCAGAAAAATTTTTTCCCAAAAATCCATGTTTTTGAAGCTCATTGTAGTGACAAATTTTCGAAATAAGAGGTAAAATAATTGGAAAAATAAAAAGTGCCAAAGGTAGCAAATATTTTGTACTGCAACTTTCTTATAAGTCAAGCTGGGTATGATCCAAATGACGTCTGCATAGAAAACAAAAAAAATGTTGTTAGATTGTATTGGAGTATTTTACTGACTACAGTTATTAGCTATTTTGCCATAAAAAGTTTCGTGTAAAACTTTTAACTTCTCTTTTTGTGATTCGTAAAAATGTGAATAATTCTATTATTTCTTAATATAACTTTTTATAGAAACATTTTAACAGAATTTAGATTTTCATGCTAAATTTCCGACTTTTACAAGCTAAAACTAGCATACAAAATTACATCTTAAGCCACCGGTGAAATCCTCGTGATTGAAAAGTGACTAATTCTATTTTTATATATTCGTCAATATTCAAATTAAAAGGCTTAAACTAAAGTAGAACTACTCTTGGAAGGTAAACCAATGGCTTACCTTAAACCTGTAATCAAGTTTCTCCACTTCTCCCTAATTTTTTAATTTCCGCTCTCCCATTTTCCTAGAAAATTTTTTCCCAGACATATTAGCATGAGCTTGAAATGAGACTTGAAATTGGATTATGCTTATAAAAATGCTGAATGATTAGTCAATTTTTAGACAAAGCAACCCGTTAACAGGTGCAAAATGCCTTTCTTTTGTCCGCAGAACATTTACATCTGTATTTTTCCTGTCTGAAATTATTGCTACTACGGCTCTACTTTGCTCACTTTACGCAGATTTTGTTTCTTTTTTCAGAAAACTGTTCACATAGGAAGCTAAGCTTGGAATTTATATGATAATATATAAGCGTTAGTGCGCGATTTCGTAGTTTTTGTTAAATTACGTAACATCTGAATTTGGTAATCCAAGTAGTCTGGGTAATGTTCCAATCCAAAGCCTGGGAAACGTTACGTAACTGAATACACGTAATACCTGCACGTAACGAACTGAAGACGATGACTCCTAATTATCATTCTCGTGACTAATTATCATTCTCGTGACTAATTCCCGTTATTCCTCAAAAACGTAATTGCGCATCGCTATACTTTGAATAATAACGGTGCAGTCACAAGATTTTCGGTATAATTACGCCTTGTTTACCTCTAGCCGACTGAGCTCCAAGCAAATTTTAATTCTACCCTACCAGCAAACTTATGCAAATAGCGGTCCAAATCTATGCTCAGGTGAGGTTGTCCAAGGAAGTGGAATTTCATTCTCGTCATTTTTATTGCGAACATTTACTGAAAGCGCTGTTCGATATTTGAACTGACATTCCTGACATTACTGACATTCCTAACATGGATAACGTGCAACTCAACTGCCTCGACGCTGAGATTCTCTCTCAAAGTGTTATCTACAAAATTCTGATTTGGATCAAAGGGCTGATGAATATTGCAGCAGTTGTCATATTTTTGCTGCTGGCGATCTCAAAGGTAGTGAACTTAGTTTACTTAGTTACTTTAGTTACATTTACAATGTTTCATCAGGTACATTATGTAAGATAATTGGCCAACAATCATAGTTCGTCTTCTAAATACAGTGTTCACCAAATCTCATACACACTCAGGGCTCCCAGTTTGATCTTTAAAGTCCGAAAGGAAAACAGTAATCCCATAGTCGGGAGTCCATCTCGACTCCAAAAATGAAGTCCCAATTTTAACATGCCCGTAGCGGGTTTTTTTTTCAAAATTTGTCTTGGTCTTCGGAAAATATTTCGAGACTATTCCAAGCTGAGGCTCTTCCAAGGTTGAGCTGATAGATTGAACCGTAACATTAAGCTGATCAATGTTACCATTCCCATGCAAAAGTCTATGCAAGGTAATTGGATGTAACAGCTTAAAATTGGGATTTGCTGCCTCAAAATTTGATTTATGGGCTCAATGGGAGTTTTTTTTTTCATTTGGAAATCCCAAATCCATATTTGGGTCATAATTTTTTTGAGTTTGGATAAATGTATCATTTTTAGATTCAAGCGAAAATATTTCATCCCAACACGAAAGTTGTTGCGCTATCTGTTTGCGCCTTCACGTTTTTAATGGCTCTTCAAGATAGCTGTTTCTACATCTATGAACTTTGGAGGTAAGATTATGTTTTCGAAGTTGGTATGAGTTAAGTTATACAAGCGAGGTGATGCATCAGGCACCTGCTTCCTTAGCCTAGTCATAACCTGGACACCACAGCCCCAGTCGCACCTTTTGCCTGCACCCTGGCAAGTCGCACTTCGGGCGACTAGCCCTATCCCCCCAGAAAGTAAGCCGGTGACTCCGGTGCAACATGGAATTGATATATGGTGCCTTATTTTCTCTGTCTTTCCGTTTTTTTGTCACTTTTTGGCTACAAACTACAAATTTTGCTATTAATGGTTTTTTGATATTTCATTTCGAACTATTTGGCACCCGGTGGTTTTCGGCTACGGGGAATCCGAACCGGGGTCGGATTTTGGGTATCTGGATTTAGAATCCCAGATTCTGACGCACCGTTGACTTAGCGTGAAAATGGAACCAAATCACTAGGATTCGGCGCCCTTATAGGTTTTCGGCTACGGGGAAGCTAATGCAGAAGTCAGATTTTGGGTATTTGGATTCAGAAATTCTGAATCCAAATACCCAAAATCTGAATCAGAATCCCGGATTTTGAATCATAATCCTGTAGGGAGTCCCAAGCCGCTAGTGCGCGCTACGCTGTCCCCTATATACGTACGTTGAGCTATAAGCTCTTCGACAGACGTACACTCAGAATGAGTCCAACAACTATAAAATTTTCAGGATGACGTACCCATACTATGATCCCTGCAAGCGCTTATGGACGGCTTTTTTCCTCTTAATTTCAAGAGCGTTTCACACATCTTTAGTGTTTGGAATCAATTCCTCTTTGGTTGTATTGTGCATTGAAAGAATTACTTGCATTTGTCGGATTAGCAACTATGAACAAAGTTCAAAGCCAATACTCGTCGTTGTCATTCTCACAGTTACTGTATGTTACAAAGTTCATAAATGTATTAGAAAAGTTTACTTATTGGCGGATTGCGGGATTATCAAAATTCCCCGGACATAATCCATCCGGTCAAATTCCCCGGTCAGAATCCCCCATTTTCAAATAATCATATAAAAAGGTAATGTAAGGGTGGTTCGGGAGCTTAAGACAAAGACTAAGTCCTCTTAAGCCTAAGTCTAACCTAAGCCTAAGTACTTCATTATACTCTTATAAGGGTTGTTCAGCCTAAAACCTAAAAATTGGATAAAAATTAATGTGAAAACGAATTCAGTGAAAAAATGGTCATTTTCATGATTTTTGGCCATTTTTATGATTTTAACTTACTTATATTATATTTTAGACAGCTGTGAGCTCCATTGGATTCACTTTGTTTTATATGGGTGACATTGATTGGAATGAGGGAATGGCGGAGACTACCGCGAAAAATAAAATGAATGCTGATAAGTACCAGGTAAGACAAGCTAGGACCTTCTCAAAAATTTCCAATGGATTTATTTCAGTTACTGCAGTATTTTTTATTGGCCATGCAAATGCTGGGCGGATTTTGCTTCATTTTCATTCACAATTGGTGTCTATGGTATCGTAAGCGCATTCGTGGATTCAAGACTCTAAAACAGCGTAATCAGCCAATCCATATCCAATCAAGTCAATCTTTGTCTGTCAAGTTCCAAATCGAGGAGACCATTCGAATGACCAGTCTTTTCCTGCCTGTCATTCTTCTCGCATGCCTATTTTCGATCTTTAGCTTTGTCGCTGCCTCAATTTCTACCGCGGTTTGTTTTTACGTTCCTAATATGGGTAAACGAAAACTGAGGATATCCAGGATATCTCAGTCTTGTTTTCTTCTTTGTTTTTGTTCTTCTTCTTTGTTTTTCCCCGTCCGGTTATGTTTTTTACATCAAAAATGCCTGTTTTTCGCATTTTTTCAGCCTATAGGTTTTGCAGTTTCCTCTAGTCAGGTGCCAGGTGCGCTTGCCATGCCGAAGTGTATACTGAAGGATAAGTAGTGTCTCGTTTCAGATTTGGCCGAAACCTTCGATTGATTTCCAAATGATTACTTTTGAACTGATACACATCTCTCACACGTTGCCATTCTTTATCGTCTTATTATTAGCACATGGCGTGGGAAAATTGCGGAAATTTGGTTGCCTTAGGCAACATTTAGTTCAAGATGTTACAGACACCAGCACCAGTCAGAGCCAGGACGACCACTTCAAACGACTCAACCAACTTTTCGAGACAGGAGATCCCAAAACGACCAAGCACTTGCCAAAGCAAAACATCCCAGACAAGAATTCGAGAGTGTTCTGGACGAGTCGAGTATCAGATTCTTCTGTTAGCATGGCATAACTGGCGTGGCTTAACTTTAACAATAAAATGAATTTCCAACCTGTAATGATGAATTTATTACCTTTATAATTTGTCAAGATTCCGACTTGCTATCGAGGATTGCGAGCAAGAAAACACACAGAAGCATTAGTCTTTCAAAGCTCTTCTACGTTAGAGCAGTATAACGAGGAAAAGTGCAGAAGAACAAGCTACGTCTTTGTAGAGGCGCTTATATATATAATTAACCCCTGCTGTGTCTGATTCATAATTATTCTCTATGCATAGTCATTGGAAAACAGCGATGTGTACTATTTCGTTAAAAAGTAAATTGAAAGTAAACAGCACAAAGGGAAGCAATCGCTTATGTCTAGGGTTCGGCGGGAAAAGGACACTAGAAGGTCGGAGTGTAGAAAAGACAGGCCAGCAGAGAAGAAAAGCCTTCTAATGGCTCTTTTCTAGTGTTAGACTCCGACCTTCTAATGTCCGCTATGCTTAACCATTAGATGGCACGTGAAACTATTTCACGTGCCATCAGGCCCTAAATCGACTCTTAACGCCTTAGGCGAACAACCCAACCCCTTAGGCGGGCAACCCAACCCAAGGGACTTAGGATTAGGCCCCCCGTTAGGCGAACAGGCCCTTAGGCTGCTGTTTAGGCTTTTCGGCCTTCTAATGTTCCCGGTTTTGGCCTTCTAATGTCCCTTTTTTTGGCGCAATTTTTGCGCGTCTCTAACCTTTTTGAGGCGAGAGAGTATAGTGAGGGGGAAAAGGGAACCGCCCTTCCGACCTTCTAATGGGTAGAACTCAGGGTCGGCACAATGAAATGCTCTGAGTGTCTTTAATGCTTTGACCTGTCAATCCTAAGATGCTGCAGATAGACTGCTGTTTTCGGTTATGGTCTATTTAAGATTTTGGACCTAGTTCAACTGACATACAGTCAACATAGAGTTTCTTGCCGAAAATCATTTTTAGAAAATTAGGCCAAGACATAGCGGTTCCACTGGTACAAAACTCGTCTATGTCTAGGGACGGCACCAGGCTGGGCGAGACTCGAATTCGAGTTTCGACAAACGTCTGGCGTTCCTCAAAGCGTTTAACAATGAAGAAAATATCTCATCAAAACATCTAATCACATCTCCCGTTTCACTAGAATCGTCAATGCTCTTCCTTCCATTCATTTTGAAGAGACAACAGAGAGTTTGCTTGTATAATGATTTTCCTTTTGTAATGAAGAAAGATAATTTTTCTATGTATTAATACACAGAGTACCATAATGTGTCTAAAATGTACCTAAATTTTCGGTTTCAGTGCTTAATTTTGGTGTCCATGCCGGTTTTCTCTTCTCTACAGACTAAAGCATGGTAATCAGACTCCCGAATCGCACCCTTTGAGCGGCCGAAGGCCGCGAGTTCGGGCGCGAAGCGCCCCACCTAGGTTTTTGTCCAGCGCCGAAGGCGCTGGAAAAAAACCATGTGTGACTAGATATTTTGATGAGAGATTTTGTTTATTATTAAACGCTTTGAGA